>OMLF01013404.1:0-13815 GCA_900302615.1 Holocentrus rufus | reverse complement strand
GCGCAGTGACTCCTCCCTCAGTTTGAATGGGAGAGACTGTGAGAGTCTGTCAGGAGGATTAAAGTCACAATGATATGAAAAATGACTTTTTCATCCTATTAGGTTATATAAAATCTACCTCAATAAATGCCCAAAATATTGCCTTTGTTTTATTTACCATACACACATCATATAAAACCAGATACTTGATTTGACTTTCAGTTTTACAGTTGGATCATGAGTGGCCCCTGTCACTGCAAAATAGTATATCAAAATAAAAAATAAAACTGGGCTTGTGAATGAGGCTGGTTAGATAAAATGCATGTTCACATTCATGTTTTTTGTAGTTTTGGAAACAATTCAGTCCCAACATCTCAGAAGCATCTCAGCCTGCATCTCAGACTTTCTGACAATTTTGACAGATTGTTGTTTTCAGATGCAGCTTCCTTAATAGTACAGGTACCCAACACTGACTGAACTTTCTCAAACATAAGCATCGACACAAATATATGCAAAATGGAAATCTGATGAATGTGTTCACATTGGAGCTTAAAATACCTCTTTTCCAACTCACCCAGACTGAGACAAGATGTTCGATACCATTTTCCCCTCTGTACATCCACTGGTTCAGTTCCTGTGAGTTGCATTTCAGCTTAGCTCAGCATAAAGACTTGAAGTCTATCGGAGTCATTAGCCTAGCTCCATCAAAATGAAAAAATAAACCTTGCAGCAACCCTGAAGCTTTTATTTACACAATGTATCATGTGTATTTGAAATAGAGGTGCTATAAGCTTTATTTTGTTCACTTTGTTGGAACTAGGCTAATGACTCTAACACAAAATGCTACCCATAGGAACTGAACCAGTGGACATACAGAGGTGAAAATGATATTTAACATCTTGTCTCAGGGGTAATTCGGATAAAGGGTATTTTGCCCAAAACGTTGGAGTAATCCTTTAAAGTGTCACAATTCTCACATGGGACTCGGTTCTGATACAGGGGCTACTTCCATGCTGATGGAAGTAGCCCCTGTGTGAGCTGTCTCCCTTCTTTTCCGTTGTTTAAGTGCTCAAATAGGAGTTTATTGGTGTTGCCATGACAACAAGCACGTTATGTCATTCACCTGAGACAAGTGGATGATGGGTCCTTTACTGCTGAATTTAGCATTCAACGAAGGTCAAAAAGAGACAACATGAGCTATCCAACATTTCAAAAAGTGAAACTTACAACCTGAAACTCTCTAAATGAAAACAAATTGCCGCATTTTAAAATCATAATTGATTCAATAGCACTTTTTTAGACTGGATCTCTCACATGGGACTCAGTTTATAGATTATTACAGAGCAATATTAAAGAGCTACTGGCTGATGAATCTCAGGTTGTGACCTTTCTCCCAAATAGGATAATGCAGATTTTTTTTTAGAAATGAAGTCTTCAGCTACATGTTGTATTTGTTGTTGAGGTGCAGCTGGATCAGTGCCACATGATTACAGTTTACACAGACTGATGTAACCGGGGGAGTTTAACCTATGACCCCCCTCTCCCCCTCCCTGAAAACCTCATCCTGACTCATCACTAAATATAGCCTGGTGAAATCTGGTCAATGACCAGGATGCCAGGTTTTACCTGCTGTTACTGGGCTGCTGCTTTGGTCCAAATCCAAGCAAACAACCAGATGTGACATCACACAGATAGATGCCTTCAGATCTTATGATGCATCACTTGACTTTAAAGCTTGGTGAAGCCTTGCAGAGGCAACTGTGGTGATGAATGAGACTGGTGGGCAACCTCAGCCTGTGATGATCATAAGGCCAAAAAACACAATTGCAAAGTGTGGATTTCATGCAGTGCGTCCACTTCAGGGCAAACGACAAATGGAAATCTCTTGAATAAATATGTAGATTGATGTAACACAAAAATTAATTTTGTCCAAAAATGCAAAATAAGTCAGTCTAGATATTTATTTATTCAAGGAATTTCATTTTTCAAATGCCAATATAAAAGAAGGTAAAAAAAAATACTATTTTAGAATAGGATTATATTGCTTTTGAATGCCTTATTCTCAAGTAACTCACATGAGTGTGATTCTTTTAACTGGCTAAGATCTATCTTTAAAATGCTATACAGCCATATTGAAAGAAAACCATCACTCAACATTTGTCAAGGTCCATCATTTTATAATCATTCTCAGGTCCAGTCTGTAGAGGTGAAGGACTTACTTCTGCCTACCATATTAAAAAATAAAATAAAATAAATACTAGGGCTGTATCTGACAATTTTGTTGGTTAATCTCATGACTATCACATTAAGTGATTAAGTCTAATATTTCCTCTATAAAGTGTCAGAACTAAAGCCAAAGTCTGATGGAGTCCAAAGTGATGTTTTCAAATTGATTCCTTAGTCTGAACAGCAGCCAAAAAAACCCAAAGTAATTTTATAATGATATGAACGGAGAAAAGGAAGACAATCTTAGCATGGTGTCTCAAATGACTGCAAAGCTATTAATAGAATAACTAAAACTATAAATTATCAGAATTATACTTTTTAGGGTCATTTGCTGTTGATTGACCCATTGATTACTAACCACTTGAGCACTAATATAACAATTCTTTCAATCTCCTGCTTCAGCCATTTTGAAGAGTAGGATTCATGTCGGATATCTCCTGGTGGACTGAAAACTCTTAAAAAATGTGATTCTGTGAATTTACTTGATTACATGAATCAAAAGACTGAATTTTCATTGGTGTGTCCAGTGAAGGGCAGGACTTAACGTCCAGTGTCTTATCACCACAGTGGCAATCAGCCTTCACAGTTCACACCCAGCAACCAGCCTGCACTGCAAACAGAAACCACACACAGACTTTGCACATGAAGATTAGCAGCGCCGTTATGAGATATTCCAACGTGCAACTCAAAGTCTACTGCAGGTGCTCTGCTTTATTGATGCAATTACAGTAGAACAGTATGGTACAGTACAAGAGCAGTGAGATGCAATCTGATTATTGTAAAAGACCAAAGTTTGAACCATGTAGTATGCTCTACATTTGTTTTCTGTACAAGTGAAAGAACACTGGTGGTTTACTGGGTTCACTGAATCTGCAGGAGAAGAAAAATCTACATAAATAAACAAAGGTAATTAAACCATGAAAATGATGAAATGTTTAGTTTCACTTGGTAATATACAACAGCAGATTGGAGAAAAAAAACAGTATAACCTTCTGATTTTAGAATCAGTTTTTTTTTTTTAATGAATCACACCAACACCTTGGATTTCATTGGCACAAAAGTTTATGTGTAAGAAAATTTTAACATCAGATCACAACATGAGCTTTGTTGGACCGGGCAGTACTGTATAGCGGAACAATAACCTGAAATCATGGATGGTTTAAAAGCTGAGTTAGACCAGAGACTTACAGAGTATACTATACTATACTCTAAAGGTCTTTGGTTAGACCGATATCTGACTGATATTAACCTTTTATTAAATATCAGATATAAGCCAGCCAGTGTCAATCACCTCAGACATGATGGAGTTTCCTTCTGAGCTCAGATACTGAAAAACGGAACGCAAAACCTGATATGACATTTGATTTGTCTCACAGAGTTTCTCAGTGGGTCTACCTTAAAGGAATACTCCAACGTTTTGAGCAAAATACCCTTTCTCCTAATTACCCAGACTGTGACAAGATGTTTGATACCATTTTCACTTCTGTACATCCACTGGTTCGGTTCCTATGGGTAGCATTTCATGTTAGCTTAGCATAAAGACTTGAAGTCTTCAGGAGTCATTAGCCTAGCTCCGTCAAAGTGAAAAAAATAAACCTTACAGCAACACTAAAGTTGTCTTATTTACTAAATGTATTGTGTCATTTTAAGACAAATTAGATGGTTGGCACTATAACCACTCAACACAGATGGAAGGACATGTGTGTTCAGCAGTTCTAGTTCTCATTGTAGTTTCACTTTGATGAAGTTAGGCTAATGGCTCCTGTAGACTTCAAGTCTTTATGCTAAGCTAACACAAAATGCTACCCATTGGAACTGAACCAGACATACAGAGGTGTAATGTTATCAAACATCTTGTCTCACTCTGGGTAAGTCAGAAAAAGGGTATTTTGCCCATAACGTTGGCGTAATCCCTTAAAGTGTCGCAATTCTCACATGGGACTCAGTTCTGATACAGGGCTACTTCCATGCTGATGGAGGTAGCCCGTGTGAGCCGTGTCCCTCCTTCTCTGTTGTTTAAGTGCTCAAATAGGCTAAAAACGTTGGAGTATTCCTTCATGAGCCGCTTACACTAACAGAATTCAATCAGTCTGGTTTCAGTGGAGTGTTTAAGTGTCCCATGATGTTCTACATGCTGTTTCTGAGGCACACATTCATGGAGGAAACCCTAAAAATTTCCAGCATGAAAATGGTCAAATATGAAGAAACTGAATACAGTCACATAAAATCTGCTATTGGCAGCTTAGAACATCTCAGCACTGACCTTTGAAACACATACATCTGGAAAATACCATGCTTTCCTTTGTATTGTGTGTGTGAACTAGCTGGTGAGAGCAGGAAATAAATCACATTATGCACTGAAACTGCAGATGGATCTGAAACGACCCATGATTGCAGTCACATGAAATGACCAAACCCACATGAAAGACTAATCTGTTCTGGACAAAACCTAAAAAACGTTTTAAAGACCAAAGCCCTGGCTGCTGTATGGTGAAACACTGCCACCCCACTACTGCCATTCCACCCTTCCCATGTGATATCTAGGTGAAGTTGTCAGTGGCCAAGAATATGTGCTGATGGTCAGTATCTTTCACCACCTATTCAGCAGAGAAACTCTGGAATACAGTACTGACATTAAATGTCAGAAATGTCTCATCTTCAGTGTTCAAATCTTGTTTTTCTTCAAACAAGGTCCAAAATCTGCCAGTGGGATAAGACAATCCCACTTGTTTCCAATGCTAATCAACTTGTTTCCAGAATTTTCTTGAATAAAGTGTCACTTTCTTGATCCTAGTCTGCCTTATTTTGCCTTGTTTCAACATATTTATACTCCGAAAAATTCCCTAAACCAGTGAAACTACATTGGATACAAGTGGGATTATCTCATTCCACTGTCAGATTTTTGACCTTGTTTGAAGAAAAACAATACTGAAGATGTGACTGAATGACTTGTTAAGATGGAGATTTTTTGCATCTTATCTTTTATTCAAGAACCCAATATTAGCCCCATATTAGTTCATCCTGTCTGTAAACACAAAGGAAAACAGTCTGAACAAATCCAAATGTAGCTAATTAACAAATTTCAGATTGTGTCTTTAAATCTGTACAAATGGAAACGCGTTCTTTTAAACAGTATGGCATTTGGGGAGGTACAGAGGCCATGTTGGGTCCGGTGGGGCTCAGAGTCTTATCCATGCATGTCTTTAAGGCGAAGAGTTCCTGTTCCTTGGTCTGACGTGTGGAATGAGAGGAAACAGGCCAGATGGCACGGCAGACAGGAAACAAGCCGACCGCAGGAAGAGAGGTGGAGTCATCCAGAGGACAGATGCCTCTCAGTCTGAGTTAGACCACACCAATTCTCTACTGTCCAGGATAAACTCAGACACACACAGACTCAGGTGCGGTGAACGATGCTGTCGATGCTCTCCTGGATGTCGGCCATCTTCTTTAGCACCTGGTTCACTTTGGCTTCATCAAACTCCAGACACACAAACTCAGAATCCTGGAAGAGAAGAAGAAACAGAACAAGAACCATGACTCAGCTGACATTCAGTTGACTCTCTTAATCCAGAGCGAATAATAAGTGAGCAGCTTAGAGTTAGGGCTACTCGATTATTGCAAAAATCATAATCACGATTATTTTGATTGCTATGGAGATCACGATTATTAAACAAGATTATTCATTTATTTTGATCCAAATCTGTTCCAAGTCTGACTCTGTGTTTTCACACAACTGAGTTTGTTTTACTGTTTTCCTCGACCAAAGGCCGTCTTTCTGCCATCTTCAACAAGTTCCACAAAAGACTTTAATGGCGCTCTCAACTCGAAGTGAAACCAAATACTACTGTTTTGGTATGTGGGGGAGGGGCGGAGCGTACAGTTATGAAGTAAGGGTGCATTGCATTCACAACACAAGGAAAAGCGAAAGCAGCACGACATGCGGCTCAATAATCGTTTTATTTCCATTATCTTGTTTTCATGATCGTCAGAAGCCAAAATCGTAATTGAAATTGAAACTCGATTAATCGCCCAGTCCTAGTTAGAGTTTTAGAGTTTAGAGTCTATTTATCCAGTGCTATTTACTACCGAACAGGGGGGAAAAAAAACACTCCTGCCTTTCTGCCCGTCCCGTATAACATGTCTTAAAGCGGCAGTAAGCGATATTGACATTCGGCTAACTTCCCTAATTTTCCACTCTTGCAGTTGGCACTCCCTGCCCTCCTCCCCATGTCATCACATGTACATGCAGCGGTCTTCACCACAGCACCTTACAATATTACTTTTCTTCAGTCATCTTAAATCGCATAGTGTATTTGGTTGAGTAAGCCATTCCTGGGAGGGCTGGAATCAGTAGCTTCTCTGCCGTGGTCAGTTAACTGAAATTCTGCTGCCTGGATCACATTCAGCCCCGACAAAGCATAGCAAATGTTTATTTAAATGGGAACGATGCTGCGTTGAACACACGATTTATTTAGGCAAGTGTTGCACCTATGTCGGCCTTCTTAATACAGCTATATACCGTACACATCCATCAAACAAGAGAAAACATACCAAAACACCTGTTGCATACTGTTGAACACCGTTTCAAGGAAACATGTTGTTCAACCTGGAAACCGTAGCAAAACCTTGCACACCATTTTTGGATTGAAAACATGCCCCTGATTGTGAATGCACACAGAGGACCGCCTCTTTATTGAGTTCTCTCTCCTGATTGGATAAAGTGGGAACAGTATACCAGAAATGTTACGACTCTGTTTACTGTAGAGCAAGCTACTGGCAGACCCGTGTTACTGATCCACACAACACTCTAGCGTTACTCTTTAATTTAACATGAAGTAATCATACCTTAAAGCTAAAAACAAACAAACAAACAAACAAAAAAAAAAACGGTAGTGTATTGCAGTGTAAATACTTCTGGAAGTCACTGTGGCTCCAGTTGTCTGTGGCATCGATGCAAAAGCTTGCCATAAACTGCAGGTGACCTATCTGACTAGTGAGTCATCAGACAGGAGGAAGAGGAACCAGAGAAATTTCATTTCATTTGATTTAATTTCAAAACCATTAGGCATCCATTTTGTGAAAGAAAAAAAAATTACACAGTTTTTCCCCCTGATTTCATCTACAATGACACAGGATCTGATATAGCTATTATTAGATTTTTAACCTGTCAATTAGACATCTAAACCAGCCAATGAGACTTTTACCCCAGCCAATTAGACATTTAAACTAAATTAGAATTTTAATCCATCAATTAGACTTTTATCCTGTTAGAATTTTAGACTTGTAAATGTTGGAGAGGGTATTGGTAAAGTTGGGAAGCACCTAAACCACGGTAAAAATGATTTTTTAACTAAACTAGACTTACCAAATAGACTTTTAGCTTGGCAAACTAGCTTTTTAGACCAGCTGTGACCACTTGTAGGTGCCAGAGAAAGTACAGGTAGAACACACTAACATCACAAGCACAGCAAAAATATACCAGCACTTAGCTGATGGCTGGTGGCAGTTTCCTATCTTGTCACTCATTCTCATTAGCATCCTGTTCCCTCCATATTTGTGATGCTGCCCTGCATTGTGTTCATTACGTTACTTAAAAATAAATGAAGTTTGATTCAAGCATGACATGAGACTGTCCCATCTGTCCCTGTCTTTGTTTTCTCCGATTGTTCCCAAGAATGGATGCTCTCCATGATGATCCTTCCCCTGGTTGCCATGGATACAGTGATTGTCTCTTTCTACTGTCTATTGTTTGGCTGGAGGAACATCTCTTGGCACGGAGAAGGGGCGCATCTCATTTTTACATTTCACATTTCTGCCATTTTGCTGCTGCTGTCATCTAGAGCGGCTTACTAAGATAAGTGTCTTATCTTACATCACCAACATTACAGTCAACTTCAGACAATGCACACTGCCCTTATAACAGAGGTAACAGATATTACTGTGTGTGTATCATAGTCATGTATAATAGAGAAGTGGTGGATAAAGAAGTTAGAGTGCAGCTTACTTGGAGACTCACATTTTCAGGTTGAGTCTCATGCTCCCGAAATAAATCGCATACCTCATTTCCCTACATGATAAGATCATTTTGGCCAAGGACAAACAGCGGAGTGGTTTGTTCTCTCCTGCCGCACCGCTGTGTGTTTCTGTCTGACACTGTGAAAACACAGAGTGGCCTCACAATAATTGGTTATGGGAGGAGCCTCCACCCAGTTTACCTGTCACCTGGGATATAGACTATTACTACTGCCACTCGTCCCGTATGAAAAGCAAGATGTTATGTTCTGTAATCTATCAATATCACCGCAACTTGTTCTGTATTTCTCTGTTTGAGGGGTTCAAATGAGAATACCACAATTATGAATAAAAATCAAAGCAGTTTAATTGCAAATGCAATCACAGGTTAAATTGATAGAAAACGCCTGAGTAGGTCAACTGCAGCAGCAGCTCTCTCTCTCCCTGTCCTGTGTGCCCATTCACTTGCTTTGTGCGTCCTCATTGGCTGTTGCCAAGTTAAGTTACTGCTTAACAATTTGCGAAAGCATTTCTCAGTACTAAGCTCACTTTTTCAAAACACTCAATGCAGTTAGCACAGCAGTGTTCTGTGGACCAAACTTCATGTATTTCATTAATTTCAAAATGCATGAATTTTCACTCAAAATCAGCCACCACTAAAACTGTGCGCATATACAGCACACAGCAAAAATGAGACCAAAAAAGATACTGAGAAACCATGACAAACAATGACATGTCAGATCTACCTTCCAAACATGGTTGGATTACTGCATCACAGAACACTGCATAAGATAGAACTAGCAAAAACATGTATGAATGCTTCGTCTTAAGAAATAATGATTTATTGTGAAGACAAGCACCAATGTCACTGCCCATGACACAAAAATCTCACTCCAGCCAGCTGACAAAAGTCGTCAGAGCTTGTTACAAGACAAATGCTTAGCCCAGTGTTTTCTTAACCTTGGGCTAACAGTTGGACAAGGCTTAGCTTCTTTTGGCACACAGACACTCAACCCAAAGCTAACTCTTAGCCTAGGTTTAATCCTTCACATGGTGGTGTTCTTTGCCCAGGGTTTACATTTGCTTTTTGCTTCTGACTCTCTGTATTTAACGTTAGCAGTAATCAAGCACTGCTTAGTAATGTCATGAAGGAAGTTATATGAATTGACAATGCAGAAGTGACACAAAGTATTTTAATCCTTTTCACGCAGCCAGCAACTAGCCTTGTTTTCAAATGGTTCTCTGGGGATAATCCTAAAAAAACGGGAGATAACTAATGCCAGGGGCAGGGCACCTCGCCCTCAGCTTAAGTCAGACTTACCCCAGCTCAATAAAACATAAAGTAATGAAGGAATAAGGATGTATGAAAAGCTATAATAGGCTCAGTAGTGAAGTCGTAGTTAAATATCTAGAAATATAATCCAATTGCAGTGGTATTTCTACTACCGTATTTTCTCAAATAGTGGCCAGGGCCTTTATTTACCTCAACAGCAGAGAATACCATGCCTTAATTAGAGGCAGGCTTTTATTTGAGAGAGGCCTTTCTTTCTAATTCCCTCTGTTTGAAAAGTAAATTCTATCATATTACAGTACAAAGCCTCATTGTTTTCTTGTCTGTTTCCATTTTTTGGAATGACCACCCCAAAAAAAAAAAAATATGACCGGGAGAGGGGGGAAGCACTGGCACTCAGTGCACTTATTTTTTCCCCCACTCCCAGTCAATTTTTCTCCCCTCTCGTGTTTTTTTCTTCTTGTTTTATCTGAGTTTTATCCCCGGCATATTTGGTTTCGGCCTTTATTTGTTCAGGTCGGCCACGCCCCCAACCATTATTGGAGACCTGGCTTTGAATTGAGCAACTACTTTTATATGAGGAAATATGGTATCTATTTTCTCTTGGCAACATTTTTTAGGACATCAAATATGAGTAACAAGTTCACAGGCACAGAGAAATGCTTTTTTTTACTGTGCTCATGTTATTTATCCAGGGAATAGTTTTTTCTGCTCCTACATGCTCTTTCCAGAAACACTCCACATCCACACACACTCTCACCTGGGAGCTGACCAGTGTAACCAGGCTTGCTTAAGGACACCTTGAAAATAACTGTTGAGGGAGTGTTACACATTCGCTCCCTACGCCCACTCCTGCAGCCTTTAGGCTACAATAGGCTATCATTAGTTTTGAATACAAAAGACTACTAATATCCCGTACACTGTATGGTGATATAGTATAATACAGCACACTAGGGGCATTCTACTCTAGTCTGCTGACCTGCTTCTCAGTGCCAGGGGATCTGCAGACTGGTTCAGATATGGAAAATGGAAGATGAATCCCACCCCGCCCCCCTTCCCCATTAGCACAGAACAGGGACAAGTCAGACTCCTAAGGGATGAGCTGACATGAATGTCAGCATGACCAGACACACCAATGACAAGACACTTATTTCAGTATATAAACCCCAAAATTCAGCAACCAATCACTATTGTATCCACCAGCTAAGATCTCGAACTTCAAATAGTGTTGGTTATGTGTTCTTTGGGTTAAGCAGCTGGTAAAGCTGACAAGTGACAAATTACTTTGAAGAACAGTTCTACACAAAATATATAAGCTTGTGATCTACTTTCCAGGTCCAAGGAGCAAAAAAGAACTCCAAAACCAGCCTCAAAAACAGCAACACCAACTCTATCATTCTCTTTTCTGTTACTATTGTGCATAATCAACACCTCCTTTTCTTTCTTCCTGAATAGCCGTAGGTTTAATTTTACAGTGGGGATTTCAATGGGGATCAGCCTTCCTGATCCTCCCCTGTGTACTTGTTCTGTCTCAGGCTTCTCAGTGTAATTGCAGAGGCAATCTAATAGGCCACGCTCAACAGGACACGCTAACAGCTTTACATCCAAAGCTGCAGGAAGTATGCACAGTCTGACTGTAACAATGGCATCAGTCAGATCACCATACCAGGCAAATGCTCAGTGTGTTTAAGACTGCTGTGGGACATGACACCAACTGGATGTGAACTGGTGCTGGATACAAACATATCAGCAAATTTGCAACAGAAACAGTATTTGGCAGATTGCCATGAAATTTGGAAAGCACATTCATGTTCTGCAGAGGACGAACCAAGTGAACTTTGGTGGCCTCATGACCTTTCCTCTGGCACCACCCTCAGGTCAAATGTTTGATTTGATTCAACATATCTTTAAATGTAGTGGATGGATTGCCATGACATTTAATGTAATAAATGTAATAAAAATACTAACATGAAATTTAGTAACTACATTCACCTGCCCTCAAAGGGGAACTGCAACACACTTGCTATTTTATTCACCCCTACTCAAAGACAAGTTAGAGTAATTATCTCCGCCATTTTCATATTAACATGTTTAAAAAATTGCTACTGCTCTGTTGCCAATTGATATAGCGCAATTGTGATTCAGTATATATGCAGTTCATGAATCTTTTCCATTGTCTGTTTTCAACCCTGTGTCTGGTGGCTCTTTCCTGCTGCACAGGAAGTGATGCATTTTCTGCTATGTTTGGAATAAACAGAAGAACTGAATAGTTAGCATGAGTAGCGATAGCCACCACAACTAAACAGACAAATGAAAGAGCGCCACCTACAGAGAGTGAAACTTCAAGCATTAAATGAACTTTCTCAAAAGAAACCATTATCACAGACAGTCACCAAATAACCTCAACTTCAAAATGCAGATGTGACCATTTGTGTTCTTTGCCAAAAGACTGGAAACACTAATTTGGAAGTTAGTGAACTGCTTCACTTTTCCACTTAGTTAGCATGGCAGTCAGCATTCAGCCAGAGGTGATGCAGACTTCAACCTCCCATCCTCTTCAAGTTTATTTCAGTGAGTCGGAGTCAGATCTTCCCTCCATTTCTCTGACAGGTCTCTAAGTAACATCTGATTGGAGGAGAAGTGGAGGAAGTGGTGTTATGTGTAAAAGTACGCCGCGCTCCTCTTCTTCATTAGATTATTATACATTATGAAAGGAGCCTCTATCTATCTATCTATCTATCTATCTATCTATCTAGATCGATAGATCGAGAGACCGATAGATAGATTGATAGATAGATCTAGATCTAGATAGAGCGATAGATAGATAGATCTAGATCTAGATAGATAGCTAGATAGATAGATGAATAAGAAACACAGTGCACTTTTAAAAACCAAAGCAAGAAAGTACTTCACAACAAGGTGCAAGTACAAAATAAAACAAAGTTAAAAACATTAATTCAATCAGTCATAAACAAAGTAAAAATTAAAACCCATTTTAGTCGCAGAATCTTGTCCTCAAGTCACTACAAGATCACACACTCTGATTGGCTGATCAAAGGTAAATGAGGTAGATAAATATTAATCCACTCGCACATGTGTGATAGATTGCATTGCTGGAGATCTGTCCAGACCAGGATGTAAAATTAAAACCCACCACCGGCCAAATGTGGGTTATTTTGCGAAGTCCCTGTTAAATTTGGTAGTCTCACACATATGGTGTTTAATCTTTGTCTTTACTGTGTTCAGTAACCTAGCAACCCATTATGTGTCATGGCCCCAAGACTTGTCCTCTCGCCAAAATCTAAAAATACCAGTAGCCTAACACCGGTTCCTAACTGGACACGATGCGAGCGAAGTTAGTTGTCCTAACCTGCTACGTGTGACGACAAGACTGCGTGATGTTGCGAAGCACTCAAAAATCGCTTGCTATGTCTCTATTTGAGCAAACTTTTGTTGCCATTGTCCCGCCTTCAAACTGTTTTTATTGGCCAGCCCTAGGTACAGGAAGCAGGCAGTGAGCCTATCAGGAAGCTGGAAGCTACAGGCAGAGAATGAGATACTATAACTTACTTACTATTATTATTACTTACTCAACCGTCTGTAGTGAAGCCTAGAAGGAAAAAACATGGGGAGTAAAGGGCTTATAGTACATAAAAATATTAATAAGGTAGCAATAATGAGACTTACTCATTGTGAAGATTCTCTGAGGTAAAAACACACTGAATCTGATTGGGTCATTCTGTTGGATCGCCCTCTTCCTATTAATTTAGGATTAATTTTTCGCTTGTTCACTCGCTTGCTCGCATCATGTACAGTTAGGAACTGATGTAACATTAGATTGAATTTCCCAATTATGAAAATTCAATGGTGTACAACTATCTATGACCCAAATGAACACAGTGGATTCTCCTTGAAATCCAGCAAAACTAAAAAGTTATTTCTCTGTTGTGAATTTGTCATTAACAAGCTAGCATGTGGGCGACTTGTTTGTGGAAAAAAAGACCACGTTTGGAAGATAAGGATTAGGATTAGATAAATACTAACAGTGGGGGAGAAGTGGACAATTTCGCTATTAGAGCGTTATATATATTTTTGAATAAAACAGAACAAAAGGTTTTTGACCGTACTTCAAAATGTTATTTGTGATTTTTGTTGCTTGCCAGCACCAGTGCTACCACTTAAAAAAGTAAGCGTACAGCCCTGGTGTATGGCAACTCAATGGCAAGCACATCAATGCAGTAGTATAAAAGCTTCCATGTCTGGGTTGCCGCGTGTTTGCATCTGTGCTTTACATAATGTTTACATCG
>OMLF01013403.1:10532-30956 GCA_900302615.1 Holocentrus rufus | reverse complement strand
CACAGACATATTTTTCTTTACTTTACTTTACAACCAACTTATATAAAAAAATATTCGTTACAGTTACTTTTTTGTTGAGTGATTACAGCACAAACTAAACATCCCCATGGGGAAATATGTTCTCAATATGTGTTCTAGCTATTAGGAGCAGTGGGCAGCCGCAGTGCAGCACCTGGAGTTCAACTCCAGTTCTACAGTCAGGGCCTTGGTCTAGCGCACTAATGTAACAAGGCTAGTTCTATTTACTAGAGACTGACTTGTAGATGGCTAAATTTTGCCACACATTCTAAACATGCTAAAACAATGCAAATGTGTAGCTAGAAATGGGATCAATATATGGCTTGGCTAGACAGATTGGACATCTTGCGTAGCCTGCTATGTTGTCATGTCTTACTGAAATCAGCCTCGATGTCTCCTCTTCCTTAGCTAGCTGCATCAGCTCTGACATCATCTGTCTGCTAACACCTTAACTCTTACAGTGTATCACCACATTCTGCTTCCGTTTGACAGCCTCATCTAACTTCAGGTTGAGCAAGATGAACTGACTTAGTGGGCTGTCTTTTCTCATGCTCTCCTTGGCAGTGAAATTTAAAATCAAAATGTTTTAATTTTAAAGTATGTAGGAAAGGACATAAAAGGCATATTTAACATAAAAGACAACATTTAAGTATCACTTGGGGAGCACGTTGTGTAAAACTTATTCTAATTGGTGCAGCATCCAGTCAATTATTGACTGTGTATGACTACCAGGTTGAGAAACAGTAATCCAAAACACTTCCAAGGCCATAAGCTGCAAAGGAGGCTGCTGTACCAGTAAAGCTACTACAACGCGCACACACGCACGCGCGCACACATACACACACACACACACACACACACACACACACACACACACACACAGACTAAATAGGCACCCACAGTCTGTTCATTTCCAATATTTCTGAGCAACCATGGAAATTCTGCCAGTGTGTGAATGTCCAGCAAGCACTCTGACCCAGAAAAGTTGGTCACAGCTAGGCTTGGGCAAAGAAGATGATTGACAGCCATCAATCATCATCATAATGTAAAAGGCTACAGCACAATAGCAGCTCCGCAGTTATGTTAAAATTGATTTTTTTTTTCTTTTACTTTTTAACCCAGCAGGACTGGGTTATTTGCACAGGCATTTGCAAAAAAAAATCAAGTTCAAGCTCAAATTAATCTATTTATCCTCAGAGGGCAAGATAAAAAAAAAAACATTTTGAATTGCTATTTGTGTCACAAAACTGCAGATTAATACTAGTAATAATGCACCGCCTCCGACCCACACTGAATAAACCTGTAAGTGCTGACTTATGGCCTACACATTTGCATTTCAGTGGTATCGTATTTGCCTTTATTTGCTGGCAGGTACAGCCTACATTGTAAGCTAGTATGTTTGGACACTGTCAAAGGCTTTTTGAAAAGAAACCGTTACGGAAGTAGCCCAAGAGCCTGGTTTGAAAATGTTTCAGTGACCCAGTGTTTCAGTGGCACAGTGAACATGAATACAGACCTCAATGAAATTCTGAGGTAGACAGGTATAGAAAACAAATTATGTTACAGTTAGGAACAACACAGGCAAGCCAAGGCACACCTCCACTGGGACCGGGTAGCGATGCTGGCCTCTGCCCAGATATGCGCACTTGGAGATGGATAGAGAATCCATGAAGGGCTGGTTTAACTTTCAGTGCAATACAATTCGCAGTTGAAATGCTGTCAGTGAAATGAGCCAAGGCATAAACTAGTTGAACACTTAACTGATAAGATAACTGAACACTTGTGCAGGCAACTAACTCAGTTTCCCCTTGGGGAAAAAAGTATTCTGATTCAGTGAACTTGATAGCTGTTTTAGCTCTATTTTAGAATCATGTCCGATTAAGCTTGCTTCCTGAATGACTGGGTGCGCTCCAAAACCTAACTGGCATTGACTGGTTTTGCCAACCTGACCTGAGGGCACATATAGTTAAAACATGGTGGAAATGTCATTGATTACCATAACAATGCTTATAACAATACCATAACAAAGATGATTTTTAAGTTTGGCTTTGATGAGCCAATAGTGACTAATTTAGGCCTATTGTTTGTTTTTACAGCTACAATACAAACATCACACCGAGACATTTTTAAGATCCATGAAGAAATTCAAAATTAAGGCTCGATTTATCAAGACCCTGTGAAGTGCCAAGCTTTGATATTACAAGTTAAAGACATTCAAAAATGTTTTCAGGACCTGCTAAGCTTTTAACAAAAAAATTCATTCAAAAATATCCAACACTTTGTGCATGACTTTCCATACTAAGTCAGAGCACTCCTATGATCAAGAACTGTTTTTGCTTCTTGCTTCGCTTCTGTTTTTCAATCTGTTTTCCTTTCCAGGTCTATTGTAATGTATTTCTGTAAAATGACCCACTTATGAAAATATATGTATAATTTCGTGATACTGAAAAGTGCGTCTATGAACAAATTAATTTTGGCTGCCACAGACACTGATCTAAACAGAGAGAATCAGTAATGGAGGTCATGCTTCCACAAAGCTGCCCACTGCAACAGTTTCACTATGCAGGAAACCCCAAGAGTGGATGATTTGACTTTACTGACTTCAGCTTTGAATGGGCTCTGGCTCAGTGCCAATGCAGCAGGGGTCATATTATGGTGGTAGTTCAAACAGACACCTCATGCTTTAACTTAGCCAAATGTTGCCTGTCTGCATTGGCTCAGAATAGGGAGGTACAGAATACCAAATATCAATTTCAGGCAACATAATCACACAAAACTCCGACCAGATACACCAAATAAAAACAGTCATCAGGAAACAAAACCCTTTGAGTGGTTTTGTTGTTCTGCGAACAGGAAGAAAATCAGTGTAATTATTGTCCAGCATGCAGAGATATATATTTATATAAATCTTTAGAAAGAGCCCAGGTATATAGAAACTAAGCTAGACTGCATTTGAACTCCTTCTTTGAAAAAAGGGATTCTTTTAATTATATGCTCACATGGGAGTTGCCATACCCTGCTTCTAACAGAACTACTTGTTGGGCTTGTTTCTTGCTTGGTACCTGTAGTTTGTGTCAGATGTCGTAAGTTAAGTTGTTTTACCAACAGCATGTAAATTTGACTGACACATGGTGATCTTGCAGTTAAGAAGTGTTTGAATGCCTCCACTGTTAATATTACTGTTAGCTAAACAATTTTAAGAGTGACAGATCTAACACTTAAGCCTTGAACTCATATCACGCCAGAAGGCTTTGACGAGAGTTTTGCCATGTTCACTACATGTAGGAAGAACAGTCTAGCTGCTACAATATGTGGGCTTTTATATGTGCAATTAAATGAAAAGCCCACCTTAAAAATCACTGTTAGTTACAAATCTGATAGCAACCCCACATATACTGATAGTTTTGGTTTCTATTATCTTGTAGCTAAAATCAGTGGATTCACTGCCAATTTGGCACTTGTATTGACACTCTTCATGACACCGAGTGGGAAAGTCTACACAAAATTTCCACATGCTAACTCTGAAAACGACTAGGAAGCGGATATAAACAGTTAGCAGCTTGTACTTAAGAGTAAATCTGATGTGACATGAATGGATAACTTGTCTACTAAAGAATTTGCCAAATTTCACTGTTCTAGTCTTCATCTGATTAAAATGTACTGCCTGCTTCTTAAAACAAACATAAAATATTTCAGTAAGGCTCCCCCTCCCCCAAACATCATGAGTCAGAAAAGACAAAGAATAATTCATATACACTGAGATTAAATTCAGTTGTGTAATCAATACAAGCTGTTGGTAACACACAAACCAGGTAGCACAAAGAGCAGGTGACCGTTTAACACTGGCTTAAACTCACTTTCAATTCTGCTGATGCATGAAGCAGTTACTCATAATTTACATATTTCTTAAAAAAAAAACCCTGCATGAGAATGCTGTCTTACACCTAAGGAATTGTTAAACTAATTAAATTAATAACTGAGAATGAATATTCTGTCTTTAGAAAATTGTCTGTTCTGTTTCAACTTTGAAATAGTTTATCTGAACTGATCCTAGCCTTTAATTTCAGGCCTCAACCAAGTTCCATTGCTGTGGTTACAGGAAAAAACACAGAGGTCTAAATAATGCTTTATTATCTATGCAGTATTATCTGACCACTAGATGGTCTTGAGGTCAGCAACAAGTTTGTATGTACATCTCAGAAAGTCTCCACAAAGCACATTTGTTTCCAGGATTGTTACTAGGTTCTGATTGCATGGTATAGGTTTAAGCAAATTCATTAATGGCCCATTTGTCCAGTGGCATGCAACAGCACCTGGTTCTCCGGTACTCACCCCAACAAGAAACTTTAACATTGATTTTGATGTGTTCATGTATGTTATAAGGCTATAAAAGATATACTTTTGTGTCAGGGATCATTGAGCTGTGTGCATTAGCTTCAGCAACCTGCAGGACTGATAAGGAACACAATCCCCCCTCCCACCTTCAGAAATCATAAAAAAGCATCACCCAGTGCCTCACTGAAGCTATCTGTTGTAATTAATTTAACTTTGACATGAACTGTACTTTGTTGTAAGAAGCCCCGTAGTCAGTCTATGAGTAATGTCCATCCTGGCTATGACACTAACATGTCACAGTTCATAAATGAAAACCTTGTGTTAACAACAGATCAGCTTTCCAGGGAATCTTTCCTGTGTCAATAGGGCGATGAAACTTACTGGAAGGACCATGCACATATTCAATCAAGTGAAAAAATAAAATTAATTAAAGATTAAACAAAATTAAAATGAAAACAGACAACCAATACCATGTTTTCATATGAATGCAGTGATAAATATTCATGGTCCTGACTATGTATTGGTGATGTAAGTCATAGTCACTAATGAGGCACTTTCACACCCAGACATCTCAACCCTGAGTACAACACCCTGTTTCTTTTCATATTTGTTCTAATCTCTCATTCGTCGGTCTACACTCACCACAGTTTGGAGAAAGTGTTTTCATACTTAATTAAAGCCCAGAATGAAGAAACACACCTTCTTTGAAGAATTCCTCAAATATAATATTTATGTTACAGAGAACAGAGTAACCATAATAACTTGAAAATTGTAGGCTATAAGATAGTAGGCAAGATTTATATATCAGTATTTTCACAGCATGGCTATTGCAGAAAAGACATAAATGCTCATTCTTGTGTATTTGTTATCATGGTAATGTCAGCTGTGGCAAGCTGCTCCTCAGAAGGCCTCCAACCCTGGCGGGTGGGCTCAACCCTGTTGTTTTCACACTACATTTTTCACCATGGGGAAATCACCTTGGCCCGGGATGAAAAAAAAAATCCAACAACCCTGGTCATAAGCAGGGAGTGAATTTGCCCCAGGGTGAAAGTTTCCACCCCAGGCTGAAACTAAATGTGAACTGCTTGCACTCAGCAGTTGAAAATGTGAGTGTGAATGCACCTAGAGTTTCTTTTCTAAAGCTACAAAGTGTAGATCTGTGACATCATCCTAGTGAGATTACTAATACCAATAACATAGATTTCTTTAGCAACAGCCATGGAGCAGTGCTGCCCTTGTAATTGTCCGAGTGGATCTTACCTTGTTACAGTGACGTCCAATACCCATAAGGAAGTTGTCTGGTTTGATGTCTCTGTGAATGAAGTTCTTTGTGTGTACATACTCAATTCTGCTGATCATCTGGAAAAAAGAAGGGCACAATTAAAAATTTGAAAGTTAGGATTTGTGCAGATTTGTCAACCCAATCAACAATATTTCCATAACAGAACATGAGTGTACCTACATGTTACCGACTCAGCCTTATCACGACCACCTACTGCTACTCTGACCGCATATGTCACTCAGGGTTTTTTTGCTATGGAGAGGTGGCAGGCCACTGCCTTTCTCAAATCCTGTACCACTTCTTGGTGCCAGCAAAGAAAAACACATTATTTGCACTCACAGTAAGGCCCACAGTTCTGTTTAATACAATTTTCTAATTTAACTGCAATACCGGCACTATATGATTAACACAATACACCCAGAAAGGCGCTGCCGAAGAAGACGACAACCTCTGACTTTGTGTACATTAGCCTAGCCCATTAGACAAAGAGACTTCGGAGGCTAACTCAGATTGACTAATAGGTATACAAGGGGCAGTGAAACAAAGTTTTGATTGTTCAGAAAGGTGAATTATGTTGTCTTTTGCACCAAAGCACTTCAAAACATTTGAATAAATTGGATTCCTAAATTACATAACAAATTCCCAAACATACACTCCAAAGGCTAATATTTTCAACTTTGAAGAAATGGCAATGTGTTATAATATTTGTGCTTATCTTGTCAAAAATCTATTTGTGTGTTTTACCTGGTCTGCTAGCATAAGAACTGTCTTCATGGTGAAGCGACGAGAGCAGAAGTTGAACAGGTCTTCCAGACTGGGTCCCAGCAGGTCCATGACTAGGACGTTATAGTCCTTCTCCTGGCCATACCACCTGGTTTGACAAGAAGACACAGCATTATTACAAATTCGTCTATTATGGCTGGTGAATTTTGGAACCTTCCTGTCAGCCATTATAAATGACATATAACATATAAAATTGACATCTGAAAATACATGAATCCACCCTCAAATTTCACAGTCAAACTCTGGATTTTTCAGTTAGTGAGTGTAGTTTTGAATGTGGCTGTCGCTCTCACAAATAGCCTAGCTGTATATAAATTCAACAGGATTAAGCATGAGACCTGACAAGCGCGTTTTGCTACATTGTGTATGTAAAACATGAACATATAAAGACAAATTCAGCACCCAGCCATCTCCTTAGGCCAAAAGACGGTGAACTATGGAAATACAAATTGTGGGCAGCAGCTAGTTAAAGTGTTTAAGAATGAGCCGATATCTTGCATAAATCAACCTATTTCCAGCTGATACAGTATCTTCAGGCAGGACGTCATGGACTGGTAAAGAACCAGTTAAGCCGGACCAGAACAAACATGGAAAGAGCAGGGTAGTGGAAAATGACAAGCTCGGTTTATACGGTGAAGTGTTTGAGAAAAGGCCCTGAAACGGAACGACCACGTTAACTTTAATATTGAGTGGATTTCCGCTTCTCGTTATACATTAAAGCTCGACAGCTTCTCAATTTAGGTAATAAAGAAAATAGTTCACTGCAGTCAGTGCCGGTATTGTGGTGTGCTGTCTCAGAGTTGTCTATGCATGGGAAGCACTACCTCTGTGTAGCATGGATGCCTCTCAAATTTCATTGCAATCCACCCAATAGAATTTGAGATGTCAAATTTGACTTATGGCCTAAGGCTGATAGTAGAAGAAAGTTAATGGGTTCATTAAAATCAAGAGGAATCTTCCTTTGGGGAGTAAGAACTAGGGCTGGGCGCTAAAACAATCTTGATAGGGGAGCACGATAAAATTCACGTCAATAACGATGATTAACTTTGAACATTTTTACTCTATATGAATAGATCTAAAAGCCTATCAGCCAGCAGAAATAAAGGCAACAGCAGCCAGTTGGCTTGCATGTCACTTTGTATACGCCCATTTCCTGCCGCAAAGCATTGTTGGAGCTGCAGGCTACAGGTAGGGAGAGTGGATGTACACTGGAAAAATCTGGGGGGAAAAGGAAAAGATGAGTAGAACCGAGGGGCACGAATGCAACACTGAAAGTGAACTGCCGTTATGCTCCAAGGCTGAGGAAATTGTTGACAAAAAAGGAACCACAATGTCAATTATATGGAAGTGGTTTGGATACCTGAAATGCGACAAAGCGCAGATTAAGATGGTGTGCAATACATGCCATCGGAAAGTGCTAAGCAAAACGAGAAACAACAAATCTTATTCAACATCTGAAAAGGTACCACTGTGTTTCCCAATAATTACCTAGACTATGTCTATGTACTAGTGAATTGGCTTATTTTGGGGAATTTTTACTTCAAAAACTTATTAAAATTATAATCCTGTGTGTGTTTGAGCAGCGTTTACAGTGTGACTTAATAAATATCTAAATTATTATGACTTGACCGTCGCATTACTATATTTGAATTTTGTGAGAGACAGAGAAAGAGATAGGGGGGGCAGATAAAAAGAAAGTGAGACAGAGAAAGAAAGACAGACAGAAAGAAAGTGGATTGCAGTAGTAGTGGACTAAAAATTACAGGATGAGGTGTAAGAGGAGGAGCAGCAGGATCAGCAGGTTGGACAGGCTTAGACAGGACCTGGCAGCCACATGAAGCCAGCATTACCACCACAAAGACCAAAATGTGAGATTCTCATCTTGCATGACAATAAAGCTGTAAAAGATCAACAGTTTTTGTTCAACAGCTGGCAGCATTAGAACCAAACAGACACAAAAACCAGCACAAGGGTTTCCCACCTTCAGTTCATATTTATAGTCACATGAGGGAACTTTGGTGTACAGTCAGGGTTTAAAGCTTAGCACAACAGATTCATCATTTTAACAACTGTAATAGTTAATTTTGGTAGGAAGGTAGCATTTCTCAAATTACAGGTGAGACTCAATTAAGTTGTGGACCTGTTTCCTTCACTAAATGAGGCTGAGACCTTACTTTTAGGCCCAGTACAGTAAAATAATCCCGATGATTTTTTGTTTTTAATTTCTCAAACACCATCTCCAATAAGCCATGATGATGGCACTTCCTCATACTGTTCGCCCTTGCTTCCTAAATTCTTACTATCAAAAGCAATGCCAGTAGTCAAAGGATTGTGCAATTCCCTCGAAGTCTAAAATGCACAATCTGCATACGACACACACCTACCCACATATATCGTTGACAGGAGTTACCTAACACAGACCAAGTGTCATTTGTAAAAAGTGTGTGAGTGTGCGTATCTGTGTGTTCAGGTTTCTACCAAGCAGCTATGCCTTAGTGTCTCCACAGCCGCTGTCTCCAACCGACCGGGTAGTCAGTGTATCGTGTGTGTTAGGGCTGTTAGCCAGATACAAAGAAGGGAAGGAAATCGACACCAGTCAAAACCTCGTATACTCTGACCATGGCATGTAAGTTTATTAGTCAGCCACTTGAACAGGTAACTAGGCAGATACTACACCTGTACTCTTAAAAAAAAAAAAAAAAAGACATGCCTTATAAAACAGTGAGTTGACAAAGAACAAATTAACTCCCAACATCAGACTGTAACTTACAAAATAAATGCATATACTTAAATATGTGTTGTCAGAATGAGAAACTTTTCAAGACCTGGATATAACCCAATTTAAGTCCCATATTTTTCCAGGAAGTCTTGCACTGAAACACCACTAAGACATTGAATAGCAGAAAAATTCCGTTTTGTTGGTAAATTCTGATTCAGCACCTATCTCTGGCGATAAAGCAGTCAATCAGATCTATTGTCCTATGTGCCTAAAGGTGAAGCTTCAATGTGTCCTCGTGTGCAATGTCTACTAGCAGAAAAGTATGGACATTATTTGAGTTCACAGGATTCCCAAAAGTATCTAAACTTTGTATTGTATATATTGTACACCTTGTACATTACGAGGTTCTTCAGGTTGTAGGCTTTCCCCCCAGAAAATGTGTTAGGTGAGCAGAGGCAAGTGGCTCTGAGGCAGGCAGTGTGTGGGCACAATGTGTCATGGCGATTTAGACTATCCTGCATATAATTACTGCTAGGTATCTCTAGAAAAGCTCCCTCAGATGCTCCTGATATTTTACTCTCTGCTTGTGTGTACAACCTGCAAATCTTCCCATAAACAACGCATTATCATTAATTCAAATGACAGCTTGATTTTTTTCTCAATTGTTCCTTTTACATCTCATGTGTTCAGTTCTGTATAGCTAGCCGCTATATTCAAGTATATTCAAAATCGTGTTACATGCACTCTTTTATATAATAATGTAATCTGGTTTCTCCCCCGCCAGGACCTAATCCAGACTGTAACCACAGTTTGCAGGGCTGCAGTAGCTACTTGCAGCTGGACACTGAGTGCTCCCCTGTCGGCAGAGAATACAGGTCAGTCGGCCTCTAGCCCCGATGAAAAAGGGGGTTTCTCGGAGGTTTAATAAATTGGGGGAAACCCCATTTTCATCTGAGATAAAGTTGACATAAAATTGTTCAGCATTCTTCAACAAGCATGCAGAACAGAAAGTTTTTACTCTCTCGTGCATGCTACAGCATGTATTGTATTTTATTTACAGGTTAGTTTCCTTGTTTGCTCTGTTCTTTTGCACATGCGCATTTGTAAAAAGCCAGTTAGAAATCAGGGAATGGGTTTACATGGCCCAATAATCTCGTTTACATGGCAGTTGAGAAATAGGGGAACTGCTGTCCGAGGTTGAGTAGCCCGATTACTGAAGCGCATGTAAACGCAGTAATTGAGTAATCCCTTCAGGATTCCAGCCATTCACACAATGGTGTGATGCAGTTTCAGCTAGGCTAATGGCCCATCAATTGTAACTGCAGCAATGGGAGGAGCAGCGCAGCCTGCACCAACCTGTTTATTCAGTTACTGCGTTTACATGCACTTCGGGAAATTGGGTTACTCGCCTCAGAGAGCTGTTCCCTAATTTCTCAACTGCCATGTAAACGGGAACGCCGATTTCGGAAACTGGGGTAAGGGAATAAAAGAAATTGGTGTATGCTTACTGGATTTCTCTTGGAGTAACCCAATGTTTCGGCCATGTTCCCCAAAAAAACCTTTTATTCTACATGTTCGTTGAAGAACGAACGTATGACGTTATCTTGGATGAAAACGGGGTTTTCCCCAAGTTTAGCAAAGCTTGGAGTTTGTATTGGGATTAATGCCGACTGACTTCTATCCTCTGCCCGGTGACGAGTGCTCAACGTCTGACTGCAAGTAGCTGCTGCCACCATTTACACTGCAGTGACAGGCTGAGGAGTGCATGTAAATGGGATTTCAGTAATCGGCATAATCAGCATAACCCAGTTTATCTCAGCAACCCAATTTCTTAAAGTGCATGAAAATGTACTCAGTGTTTGTCACTCACATAATCAATTGATTTGCTATTGACTCTCATCTCTAACATTTCCCAACTGGGAAGAAAAAAAAAATCAAATTGGAATTATTACATCAACCTACAAGTGTTTTCCTCAACCACTACTGTGTGTCATGGCCAATCTAGTCAAACTGAGGCCTCTTCCAACACACAACCTTGCCAGTTTAATCTGCTACAGGAGATTTCATTTTACAGATAATTAAGTACTTTCATGAACTGATTTAATACAGGTCAGCAGATAGTAATAAAGACCTTGATGCATGGATCACACCAGCTGATTGTCAGCCCAATTTGAACATCCCAGTCAGATAGTGCTGACTAAGCAGATGCAGCAGTTGGACAGCCAGAGGGTTGATCATCCCAATACAGTCAACACTGTCAAGATTTCATTTGATTTTGTTGTGTGAAATCCAGACTAGTGCTGCAGTGTGGTTACCAAATGCTTATGTATGTGGCTGGGAGCCTTCACGATCACTGTTTACATGCATTTCAGTGATCGGGTTATTCACTGTCAGACAGCAGTTCCCGATTTCTCAACTGCCATAAAAGTAGAACACCGATTTTAGTAATTTGGGTTAGGGATTAAGAGAAATCGGTGTATGCAAACTGGATTTCTGCTGGAGAAGCCTGATTACTGGGCCATGTAGACCCTTCCCCCAATTTCTGACAAACTTTTTCAAGTGTGCATGTGCAAAAGACCAGAGCAGAAAATGAAACGGACCTGATAAATACTATAAACACACTGTATTGTACACTCAGAAGAGTAAAGACTTTGTTATGTCAACGTAATTTATGATGAAAATGGGGGTTTCCTTAAGCTTAGCTCAATGGAGCTAACGTACCTAGAGGCCAACTGACCTGTAATCTCTGCTATTTTACAGGAGCTCAACACCTGGCAGCTGCACTGTAAGTAGTGGTGACAAGTCTGGAGGAGGACGCGATGGGGGAGAAACCTGATTATTGAGGAGTGCATGCTGTGTTTCCCGATCGATCCATTTAAATAATTGACAGGACTTCCTATTCATTTATTCAACTGTGGCGGGCCACAACAGTTTCACCTTGGCCACCATGATGCAGGGTTTCCCATTCATTTATTTATAAGATTTAATTAAGCTGAAGACAGAAATGGGATATAATATTCATAAATTTGCTTTTTAGTAGTATGTAAAAACCATAAATGAATAATCATAGTGTTTTCATGAAGTTAAAATAAGTCTTTTTATCTATAAAAAGGCGCAGGCCCTCCTTTTATGTCAGCTGCCATCATGCGCCGCTATTTTTCTACAGTGCCTCAGATGGACAAACCAACCCAAAGGCATTTGCAATAAACACTATATTCTCTTGCAAATTGCGCGCTCCAGCTTTTTTCTCTGGTTGTGTCATGTGACCGCGGAGAATTGGATCATATATAGATCATATATTATACCTATACCGCAGAAACGAAAACAACAAAGAAAAAGAGAACAGGACACACAACGGCAGAAAACTAGCAACACAGACACACGCGTGCGCACACTCACAGACACTCCAGTGTACAACCGATACTTGGTTTACAGTAGGGTGTGCCATCTTAGGCACCTCATGATTCAATTACGATTCAGGGTGTTACGATTCGATTATTAAACGATTATAGCGATTATCATGATGATTGATGCATCTTTTTCCCCATGCAGGATTTCTTTCAAAACAAGGTCAGCATATTTGTCAGCATCCATTAATTTATTATGTTTTATTTATAACAGACCAAATGATCCAACACATTTCCCACAGCAAAAAACTGTCTTATTACATAAAGTGTAATACATAAAGTGCCTTTAGAAATAAGACTTCTTTTAACCAAAATTCTCTGCTATTTTCACAGATTTCTGTACTGGCAGGATTGATACAAAACAAAGAGCTTATTCTGCTTATTCAGTAAAAGAAAATAAAGACCTCCAAACAAATTCCTTTAAAAATAAAACTTTTAACCAAAAATCCTCAGCCTTTTTCACAGATTTCAGTACTAGCAAGTTTAATACAAAACAAATATCTACTTATGAACAAAGGTTCATAAAACCCGAAATGCCTCCACACACTGGATTTTAACCCTAGAGAGTGAACCTCATGCTCAGTGACAGTAGCCAGCCAGTTAGCTGCCACCATGTTGGCTAACAGTCTGTTATGAGTCCGTCCCTTTAAACTGTCGGGGTGGCTTTTTTCGTTCAGGCCAACTTTCGGGTGCTGCCGTTGTGTTTGTTATTTCGCTATCATGGAGAATAATCGATTTTTGAAGATTTGTTATTCCATTTGTGAGACCACTATTTGCTAATTGTTATTGATCGTCACGTGTCGCACCGCGATGCATCTTAGAAACGATGTATTGGCACACCCCTGGTTTACAGACACTCTCTCTCTGTCACACACTGTTCTAAACATCTTAATTTATGTATTGTCTTAAGAATTTCTGCACCGCCCCGCCCACTCATTCTGTGGGAAACACTGGAATGTAAACGGGTATTTTCAGCAATCGGCTTCAGGTAACATAACCTCAACTGGGTTTCTTGTGTGCATGTAAACTTACAGAAGGTTGAGCAAATAGCAGGCCAATATGGCCAGCTACAGTGATGACATCACACTGTGTGGTTGGCAATCCAAGCCAATGCAACCATTTGAGTCACAAACTGTCCATTTTATGTGTGCGAACTTGCCAAATTTCTATTTCGAACTGAATATATTGCTAGCTTTAATTGAAGCTCTTCATAGTGTCAATTCTCAGAGTGACTCACAATAATAGAATTCCTTAGGATTTGTACATCTCTGAACAGTAGTTTCCAGCCACTTGCCATTGTGACACAAGAGCCTGCAGGTTTTCATTCCAACCAAACACTGCAGCAACTCACTGTGCCAATTAGTTTCTCTGCTGTGGTTTTAAGGTGTGTTAGTCAGGAAGATCTGCTGCTGTCATGTTTGATTAGAATAAAAACCTGCAGACTCTTAGGGTCTCAGTGGCACGTCATTGGAAACCACTGATGTAAACAGCTTAGTAAATAACAGGTGCAATTTTCCAAACTCTGTTTTCAGTTGTTCTTATCAACATCCAGCCTCTCAGTGACATGCTGAATCTCAGTAAGATGTAACAATGCAGTGGCTTACATGTACTAGTAGCGTTTTGTCAAATATGAGACTATATTTTTACTGCTGGCCAGCAACAAGCTGTTCGGATGAACATACCTGACCTCACACCACCTGCCCATGAAAACGGTGCCATCAAGATATCTGCAACTGCAAAAACTGCTGACCTTATACAGACACAAATAGCCATCGCTCTTCTAACTGTTTGCAACTAGTTGTAAAATACAGCTGAGTTAGGTGGAGGTTCAGAAACCCTGAATACTCTTTAAAACTACTACTACCTTACATGGAGGTTTGGAAAATAAATGTTAAAAATTACAACCTCAAATTATAATGTTATAAACTGACTGCAACTAGATCTGTGTGACAATGACATCCCCTTTTCTCTACAGTCTCACTTGCAATTCAATTTGTCCAAAAATGTCTTATCTAAACAATACTGTAGCCGCATCCATACTAAATGAACTGAAATGCGTTATAAACAGAAATGGTACATGACAACTTTGACGTTCTTCTTTCAAACCGCACTGAAGCAAATGCATACCTTGGCATTTCTGTACAGTCAAGAATAAACATCCAACTTAACTGATTTTACAAATCCAAATCCAGTACGGGTAAAGTGTTTTGGCATACTGGCTGACTCCTCAGTGTTCTCTCTGCTTCCTTATTGTGTGCTGCTCTACTTCCCTGTTTTGTGTTTGCAGTTTCGAGCTTTTTAACTGCACCCTAAATCCATACATTGTGGAACTTGTTTTGCACTTGAACACAGATCATAGAAGAAAAGCCTGCTCACCATGTTGGGCCCCTGTATTAGTAGAGGTTACTGAGCTAAGCTAATTATTCTTCTGACCGGAAATCGGTCTACTACTACTGACTACACTGGTGTCATCACAACTACTGTGGATCAAGCTAAGGCTGCGGCCACACTGATCCATCCTGTCTGTCCAACAATTGTATTTCAGTGAGTGTCTGTTCATATTTTGTCCATCTCCATTTAATGCGCAGGCACCACCACAGTTTCATTGTCATTCCGTGGGAAACGCTGTTGTCTGTTTTAGTGGGCACAAAAGTACAGTGGGGCTAAACTTCTCTGGTAAGTGTAAGTCTGTAGTTATGCTAACCTAGCATAGCGTTAGCTAACAGCTTAAAAGCCAGTCAGTAACTGCAGAAATAACATTAAGTGTACTAAATATTTGAGAGTATAGAGAACAACCGTTCGTCAGTCCGTCAGCTGCGTGTTGAGGCGCATTTAAGGAGGAGCAATATGAACGCAGAGGGGAGGGGGTTTATTCAGTGCTGGCCCGAAAAGTTAAAATGATTAACATTAACGTTACTGTCTGTCTTCAGCAACCATCATGATGTTATTTCACTTTTAGTTTTACTTTGTCAGAAAATACTATAACGTGACACAGGCCGTAACAGCAACTCACTGTGTGTGTTGTTATGGAGTAAGATTAGTGTCTCTACATTAATGCAGTTTGCTCTTTTCAGCTCTCGCTCTTCTAGCACCTTAAATCTCATTTGAACTCCAAAACCAACTGTAACATCACAGTAGCAAAGTGTGTTCACTGTTATGCTGATTTGAATGGAACAGAGAATGACTACACGCTTCTCCTTATTTGCATATAGTGTGCAGTTCCTAGGGTGCAGTGGAAATGCAAGCACACAAGAGCGTAGGATCCTCACTTTGCTCCCCAAACCCTCCTCCAAGAGCAAGACCCAGGAACTTGGCCCTGGACCTGTATGGTGGAAGAGGGCCATTAGTCACCCTGCTGCCAAGACTTCAAAATGGGAGTCTAATTTTCTTCGGTGTGGCAATAAAAAGGTTGCTGTGTGCTCTGGTCCCCATAGTAACCACCCAAGGTGGAAATGTCACCATGCAAGCTTTTCCAGAGGGCCACCTCACAAAGGAAAAAAAGCCATTTTGACAACAAGCTATTCTGGTCTATCATCACACACAAGTCTTAACACACGGAGAAAACTATGCTTTTGGTTGTGGTCACATCCAAAATTACAAAGGTAATTTTGGGTGTGAAAGTGAACTTTTGATTTTCAAATATTTGTTATGTGTACATGCACAGATAAAGGAATATCAGAAAACCCAGCTGCTGTGTGGTATATGGTTAACTTCCTTCTGAGGTTTCAAATGAGTCACAGTCCAACTTAAGATGCAAGTAGCCTAAATTCAAATGGATTAGTGTCATTTTGAAGTACCAGCACCAAAAAATATTCTACTAGTCTTTATTGATCCCCGAAAGAGAAATTTAGGGATGTCAGGTATAATAAAATCCATGATGTCAGAACAACAGTGTTTTCATATCCCAAGAGAGCTAGTGAAGCAGTGTCATTTTGTAGGCGATTTTGTAGCGACTGAAAAGTAGCATTGTTTACATTTTGCCCGATGCTGTACACATTGGTTTCTGGTGAACTGTCCAATAATACTAATACTAATACTAATAAAATACGAGTGTACAAATTACATAAAGACTAGCTAAAATTGTTTACAGAGGGAAAAGCCCACAAAGGAAGCTAAGGAGTGATATGCAGAAAAACTGACTTGTCAATAGTGTGGATCTGGATTAATTACCTACAAAACACAGACTGTAAAACCTATGTAGATGCGTCCAATAACAGTCACTGATATTGCTGCATATCTTGCATTTAGAGAATACACTTATAAACTGGTAAAAAACGTCACATGCAGTTCAGAAATGGATGGGTGCAGGACCTGCAAATACACTAGCCACCCGACTGTACATTTTCCACTACCCTCCAGTAATGGCGGAACTCCCATTGCGGCGTGGTGACGACACATTCCCAAGCTCTAGAGCCATTTGTTTGTTGTCAGTCTCTCTTCAGTGGTACTAGGTCTTCCCAGGCCAGGGGCTTCACGACAGTGCTATACACTACACAACACCTCCAATACGACATTATACAAACTATTCGGGGTATGGATGTTAGATGGCTACATTAGAGGCGTGTTGAGACTAAAATAACACAGAGGGATCCCACTGCTAACGCGAGGCCCGAAGAGTTGTTTTCACTGCTGTGCACCGCCGCCATTTTCTAACAGGGCAGAGGAAGACATGTTGGGAGCAAACACAACAAAAGAGGAGCGGCCATTTCCCAGCACACAGTAGCGTTCTCTCATCCCCTAACTACTGCAATCTGACAGCGAATAAAAACCAAATTTTGTTGAAACACGGTGTACACGGCCAAAAGACACGCAAAAACTATGCTATGTTCAAAGGCGATCGGCTTTTTGCGTTGGCGGAAAGATACCAGAATAGACTGGGTAGGGAGATTAGCAGGGCTAATGCCAGCAAGATCGCTGCCGTAGATAGACGAGCATTCACTACAGCTGTCTGTATTTACTAAGGCATACAAGCAACCGCACTTGTGGATTAAACAAGACGATATTGAGGATGGCCTGTGAAATCACTCCTGATAATGACAAGATCAATGGCACAATAAAAATAAAAAGTTTTTTTTTTTTTTTTTTACCTTATGTGTGGAATCCCAACGCCTCCCTGTAGGATTTTGTACAGCTTGCTTTCGTATAATAACTGTGGATGTCTGGCTTTCTGTGATTCCAGTTTTACTGCTACTTCCTGAAAACAGACACATAATCGTTAACGACATTTTAAGGAAAAACCGACGATGCACCAGTGAATTTAGAACTAAAACATTCCGCACAATTTGCCAATTTATTATCAGCTAACCCGTACGGGTATGTAGCGCTATGAGAAAAAAGACAACATGTATGTAGAGTAATAATTTTAGAACAACAAATTCATCGTGAGAAAATAGTTCACCGTCTGAGCTAACCTAGCTAACTGTTAGCTCAGACGATATTTCTGAGTCAGCCACCATTGTGCTATACGTTACGCATGGAAATGCCAACTTCACAATAAAAATACATAGGCGAATGTAGATTTAAATACAGTAACAATTACCTCTCCATTTGTGATGTTGATGGCCAGATATATGTCACCAAAAGATCCCGATCCAATTTTTCTGACAAGCTTGTATTTTCCACCGACTATAAATTCGGCTTTGGAGCCACTGCTGCTCGCCATATCCACCAAATCCCAATATCCACTCGCTCACTTAAGGAAATTCTCTGTGGGACAATCTGGCCCAAACGTTAGCAGAGCATACAGAGTCCTGCTAGTTCGATGATCGAGGCAATTAAGAGCGACTTAAAACAATATTGCCGTCAGCTAGCAAACCAAGCTGGAAAATTGCTTTCTCCCACTCGATGTAGTCACTGGCAGTACAAAAGCTCTTCGTTAAAACAACACCACCACCGGAACATGAAATAGCCTGCCTAAATCAAAATGTATTCGTCCCAAAATAAATCCGAATAAGATGATGGCCGTTGACAATCATCCAGGACCTCGAAGTAGCAGCTAGCTAGCCAACTCTAGCTAGCACCAAGCTAACGTTGTCGGGTTAGGGTTAACGTTATCGCAAGCACCACCGCGGAAAAATGTCCGAACCTCCTCCGTGTTGAAGGACAGTATCAGCCCTTTTAATCAAACGTCCGATGTTAGACACTTATTTACACTGTTTAGTCCTTTTAAAAGCGTTTTCGACGAACTTCAAGGGTCACCGCCGTCTTTACAAAGCGCAACCCACTCACTCCGCCATTTTGTCTTCACTTGTCTTTCTCTGTGCTGGTTTCCGTTGGAAGCGATTAGCTAACGCTAGCTCTTTTATGCTGCCTCCAAGTCCTGTCGGAAATAATGCAATTGTTCCTTAATTAACACAGAAACGATCCAACTAAGTAGTAAATACATGTGGAAAAGAGAGAATTTTCTGTGAAGAATGGTGAATGGTTGAATTGTGAATGGTTGTTGGAAAGGTGACAAATTAAATACATTTTTGTTGTTCATTACTCATTGCTGGTGTTTATTGGCCTGTCGTGATTTTCTTTTCGTTTATTCTGCCGCTATACGTCAACATATATTGATTTCTAAAGTAAAATAACAAGACTACTAACGTCTGTTTTATTGTTATATGTAGCATAAATGCGTGGATAAGTCATATTTACGACTGACAAGATCGGAAATGGAAGCTTATGAAGCGCTCCTGAAGGCAACACTAGCCACAGGGAATGCGCACAGGATCGGGAACGCGCGAGTGGTTGCTCTTGGTCCAGGTAGACTTCAGTGGCTCTTAAGTGAACAGATAAAAATACCGACGTGAAGTCGCCAGATTTCAGCTATAAACATACCGAAAAAATAAACTTTGATCATTGAAATGCACTTATCCAGGCTTATTGACATTAATTAAAGGACATCAACAGTAGCCGCCAGCCGCTTAGTGTCCATTTACAGGACGTAGCACCGAGGTATACAGATTCTCTTTGCTGGATCAGCAGCAGTCTTGTAACAGTCAAACAGACTACTGTATTTTGCTCCCTCGTGTAATTGTCCTATGACGCCACCTATTGCTGAAACATTTAATACACGCACACACACACTGCCAGCAGAAAAAAAAAACAATAACACAAATTCAGGAAGCAAGCTTATACTGCCTGTACCCAGATCATAAAGGGCATGCCATTTACAATAAGGCTTATTAGTGAGTCTCACACGTGCTTTGTATCACACTTCCCCTTCAATAGCCCTGTCACATGGAATTTTGGTCATCTAAGCAGATCATGAATAGCATATAATCACAAATGCTTAATCATGCAAGAACTTAAATGATATTGTTATAGCCTCTCATTAGCAATGCATTAGTTGACTTGGCCAGTATCAGACGGGGATGTCACCCTAAGTTAGCATGGGATTGTATCATAAGGAGAAAACTATCCTTTGCTCAGGCAGTTTAAGCCCCATTACTGAAGCAGTTTTAATTTGGTCCAAATGAATAGACAGAGTGCTCATTATAGGGAGTTTTGGATGAGAGAGTACAGATTATCCATATAAGCAGTGCAAATGCAGGGTCATACGTCGGCTTAATAATTTCTAGATATACTGATTCTGATTCTGTGGGCTGAGTAATGGTTCTTAGAGAAACTATGTTTGGATACAAAAACCTCAGTAATCCATTGTCCATCTCTTATGAAATCAGTTACGTTTTTTTTTTTTTTTTTTTTGAAAGGTTAAAAATACTTGAGATTTACGGGAAAATATTTAAACAGGAGGACAGCGGGAGAACAGGGTAAAATGGGGGAGAATCCCGGGAATAAAGGGAGGGTTGACTGGCATATGAAAGGTTTAATTCATGGTTGAAGGCTGAATTGAACTATTGCCGGAATTAAAAAAAAAAAAAAAAAAAATCAGA
>OMLF01013402.1:0-12302 GCA_900302615.1 Holocentrus rufus | reverse complement strand
ACACGTCACTTGTTACAGTTCTTTGATAGTCTGGTATCAAATACACCCCACACAGAGTCCAGTGGCAGAGGAACAATTTATTTACATATCATCAAGGCAGTGGCAAATAGGTAAAATCTCAAAGTCAAAGTCTTTGTTTAAAACAAAGGAGGGCAGTCCCACTTCTTTTGGGGCTGATACCCGAGCCTCAATGTTCATCTGGGCCTTGAAGTCCACACGGCGCGGTCCAGCTGATGGTGACCAGCCCTGAGCTCCTGGAGGCAATGGCTCTGTCGGTGCTGGAGGACGCTTCTTAGGAGGGAGAGGCCTCCCTACCTTGGCTCCAGCCTTTTATGCTGTCCTCCTCCAATCAGATGACTCCCTGCATAAGGGGATGTTATTGAGAGCACCTGTGTGCCACAACAAGCAATTTAAAACAAGTGAAAGGCACACTGCACACCATGCTGAAGAGCAAAAAACCCACTAATTATATCAAGTCTATCAGCAGGCACACAGGCACTCCGTGACACTTGTCCAAAAGGAACAAGTGACTGTACAAATATATATAATAGAAATATTTGATTAATTTTTGTGTGAAAATTGTCAACAAGGAACCATAGTATTTCATTTAAGTACAGTCTGTTGGCTGCTGCTGAAATTACTTTTACTGGTCAGACCGTACTTTTGTATTTTAGCTAGGTGGTGATAAAGTTACTAATGCAGCAGTGCCAATTCAAAGCTTAGTTGATGAATTACTTGATTCTGCAGTATCCGTTGTCTATTTAAAAAACAAATGGTTCACTTTTCTGTATACATGAAAACCAAATGGCTTATTTTTCTTAGCCAACAGCTAAGCTACGCAGCTAAGCTAGCTAGTCACAGCGATGACTCGGACAGTTTTTACCGACCTGGATCAAACATGTCAAATTAGTTGGTGTTCACCTTCATTACCCTCCCCTCCCCCAATTTTTTTGTTTGTTTGGGCATAAACAGCATGTCGCATCTCTTTGAGTGCATTTCTAGTTTAGCATTTCTTTTAATCTGTTTTGAAGAAACAGTTTGGTCATGCTTGCTGCTGGTGCACCGTTAACTGCAGTCACATGACGTTCCCCGGGGAGGTTCAACAATTTCTGATACAATTTATTTTTCTGCTACCTACAGTCAAACAAGGTACCTTATTAGGAAGGTTCCCAGTTAGGTACCAAGAAAGCAGGAAGCTACCTTCCTAATGAGACGGAGCTTTAATCTATTCTGGTAGCATGTTAAGTTAGTCACTTTAGCTTAATAAATTATACCTTACAGTAAATTATGTATAGTTTGATAAATTATGTATGAAAGACAAAGTTACTAAGACTGTACTTAATAATCACCATGATGTTACAATATTCCTCTATATATTATTTTCAGCACTGTTAGTAAAAGTGCTGCAGATGTTTGTCTGGATCTTTTCTCCAGGATGTTTTACACAAAATGATATAAATGCACACTAGGAGGCACGTCTCTCACCATCAGTGGGGACATTTCCATCAATGTAGCCATCACAGCCTTGCTGCCCATTGTATATGATCATCTCTGTAAAAGCCTTTTCAGTCATCATTAACAAGGCAGTCTGCAACATCCCGCATGTCCGCTGATGCCCAAACCCTACTCAGTAAGTTCATGGATTCAATTTTGTTGTGCGCCCGAGTGAGCATTGTGGTTTTCGTTTGGTGTTTCAACAATGAATGGTTACAAAGAGGTCACACAGAAAACACCGACAGACACAGTGCATGCAGTGCATCTCTCTATGTTAAAAATGTAAAAATTGAGTTCATCTTTTTTGCCATTTCACCTGATAGACGAACACCATGAAATGAAAACCCTTTGTTAAAGTTGCAGGACATTCCAAAGGAAAAGATCGAAAAATAAAACAAGCAAGCAAGCAAGACAATACTGTGAAAGACAAAATAGAGCTAAGGAATATGAACAAGCAACAGCACGCTGTAAAAAATCAAAAAAGCCTACATTCATTGTCTGTTCTTTATTATTATTTTTTATTTTACTTTAAAAAAACATGTATTCATTGTTTTCTAATTATGTCAAACTAAACTGAATTTCTTTCACATCATGTAGTAAATCACAACATGTACTAGTACTGGTGTTAATATAATTAGGTATTTGAAAGGACTTCTCATGGGTAGTTAAAGTTGGCATTTACACTGTTATTACTAAGCTCCATTATGAATCATGTACAGTCGCTGGTGGTCACAGCAGTAGTAATGTCAGTAGTAGTGCTGGAATCATGAGTGGTTTAAAGTGGCTAATGCATAGGATTTAATTATTGCAATGCAGGTATAAAGTAAGTGGTGCATATATTTTAAGTGTTTCAGTTTTATTGTACTGCAGTTAGTGTCTGCAGCATATTAGGTTTTAAAGTGACAGGTGCATCACACTGAAATGAAGTTGCTATTAAAGAGGATAATGTTGGGTGATGTTCACCAGAGTGTGTTTGGGAGTGTTAGGCATTCTTATGGCCTCGGGAGTAGAAACTGCTCCCGAGTCCCTCGAGTGCTGCACCGAATGCTTTTTAATGATTTGACATTTACCTTATGCTCTCTATTGTGTATCTGTAAAAGCCGATGAGGGGTTTTGGAGAGAGTTTTGTAAGGGTGAGATTTGTGCCACGAACGTGTCGTGAATATTAAGACGTGATCTGTGGAATTGAAGGTTGGGGCTTCCTGAAAAATGAGCGCCTCACATTCCTGGAGCGCTTGATGCCGCCGCTGCACATTTGGGTTATACTGCTCGACTTAGCAGTTAGTGGGCCCTTTCAGTGTCTAGAGTTTATTATGCAACCTGTTCATCTGTACGCTCGCTCCTCCAAAGCATGGAGGTAGCAACAGGGGAGAAACTGAACTTCAAATGAGAACATAACCTCAGATTCAAGCCCCAAAATTAAGTTTCATTCATCATTTTATTCAAGAACACAGAACTGTAATTAACTTTTATCTGCTGGTGCAAATCTGACCTCATAACTTTGTTCAGGGTTCATTCAAACTTTAGAAAATGCCTGTTATGTTTTCAAGGTTAGGAATATGCTTGAATTCAAATATACTGCTTGAAAAATGCTTCATTTTCAACATAATCTGGTGTTTCATCAACACGGTCACTCATGTAGAAAAAATTTTAATGTTTGACAACAATCTCGTACTCTTGAAATTAGCAAGCATTAAATAAAACAAGACTGCAATCCAAGTTAATATGAACATTTGGTAAAAAATAAACGAAGTGACAACATTGTTTGCTGTGCGTATAAAGGAATCCGGTAAAGTAAAGTAGCCTTGAAAGTGCTTGAAAAGGGCTTGAATTTTCCTCTTGGGACGCTTTACAAACCCTGTTTGTTCCATACTTGCTTTGGTCCACCCATGTCATGTTTTGTTCTCATTTTTGAATTAAAATCTTTTGTTTTGTATGTTAGCTTGGGCCAAAAGAAAGGAAATATTTTGCAATTTTAAATGTATTTTTTGCATTGCTGTAATTTCAATGTTTTTTTTTTCTCCTTCTCAAACATAAAGCTCGGCTCCCTCTCCAGCATCCCTGGGAACAGAGAGAGCGAGAGGTCAAAGGGCACAAGGAGTCTTACATCAGTCTAGTTGCTACGTGACTCCAAATTTTGGTAACAGCCTCCAGGCTATCTAATTAGCGTGCCGGCCTGACATAACAAAGGGGATTGCTGAAAATAAAAATGATTGCTCGGCGTGGCCCTGTGGAGGAGGATGAGGAGGATGAAACAGAGGGTGCGGGGACGCGCCGTCCTCGTGGCAGAGCAGAGCGCCGAGAGCTTTATCACCTCGCCCGAGAGCCCAGATAGCGCCTGTCTCGAGGGCTATTTTTGCTCTGACATAATGCGAGGCGTGGCTAAAGATAAGACAACTTGGAGCACCAGGGGCCGCGTTGGTCGCATCCAAAATTGAAAATACCTGAAAAAAAAAAAACAAAAGCGCCCGATGAAACGGTCCATTTGTTCACGGTGTATTTCCAAAAGACAGGCTGGTAGAAGAGTAGAAGCATACCTGTGCAGATGACAGCTCTGTTGTCAGGTATTGTTGAATGTTTCCCTACATGGTCTAATACACAATACTACTGACCTATCACCTAATGGGAGGCTGAGAGTGTGATTTTCTCCCCACAATTGCCATAATCATGTCTGTGCCAGTGACAAGCTGTTTCTGGGTTTCAAGACAGTTGCTGTGCTCCAAGACAGGAGGCAGACTGGCAGGAATAGAGCGGGCTATCACCGAGCCGGAGAATCTGTCCTAGTTTCACTTGTGCCTCGTCCTCCCTTAATTTAAGAGATGAAAATGCAGAAAACAAGGGAGCTCTAATGAGTGTGCAATCATTTCTCACCCCCGCAGATTTTCCATGCATATCTATACCTCCATTGTTACTGGCCTTATCATGACCTCTGGGTGCTTGAAATTCATCACTGTGGAACCGGGCTATTTAGCACTATGTAATATGGCCACACATATTTCAATTCAATAATTTCCCCCCTTGTTTAATGATAAAAACAAATCGAGTTTTATTCCTCGGCGCTAAATGGACTGTTTCGGTGTGTTTTCTCTCTCCCAAGTGCATCTGTTGTCAAATGATAATGCGGGCCGTGAAAATGTGCCATCTTCTATTTATAGGCTGGCAGGCTAATAACTTGTGTCTGACATTTCTCAGAGACGTATGATTGTCAATTTGCTGCTCATCCAGTGCAGAGCCCCACAGAGGATAATTGAGAAGGCTTGTTCACTGTGAACTGCGCTACCTATAGATAGCAGCACGCCGTGGCCATTAGTCCGAGCTGCTAACTGTGTTTCACTGGATGACAGACACACAAAAAAAAAAAGAAAAAAGAAAGAAAAGAAATCATGTTTTCTCGTGCTACCATGGTGGAAGAAAATGAAACTACAGTAATAATCCAACATCGTCCACTTTAGCAAGTGTTAATGCAGCTTTATGCATTACTAAACAACAGCCCTGGCAAGAAACTCATTAAGAACAAAAACAAATAAAAAGCTTCTATGTTACATCTTCTGGTGAGCCGTGGCTTTCCCTGTCTGCAATGCTTGGAAGCGACTCATAAAACATGCATGTTAATGGCCAAGTTTTGCCCTTTTTTTGATGACAGAGTAATGACTGAGTGCTTGGTAACTAAGCTAATGTTATTTTCTTATTCACTTGTGCTCAGTGCTGGTTTATAATGCTGATCATTACCGATATTTAACCAGTTTTTGATCAGTTCTTTAAAGTAGACAATAGAAGGTGAGTAATACATTTTTCCAGTAAAGGTCTTCTAATATTTTACTGCAATAAAAGTCAGCTTGATTACATTCTTTTGAACTAATGGGGTTTATTGTTCTGTTGTTCACTGACCTGCATATCACAAAAAGCATGAGACTTTGCTGATTTACATAACATATGAAAGTGTACAGTTTGACACAGAAGTTGAAATGTAATGGTGCACTATGTAAAGCACTGAAATGGGGACCTTTTAGACTCAACTGACAAAAAAAAACCCAAAACAAAACATGACATTTGAAGGTTGAGTCTACCAAATTCTCATGATCGGCCTGACCTGCTGCTTATTCGCCTTTTTTCTTTCAGCTGAGTCTCAGTGGTCTTCACTTCAATAAACCCTAAATAGCCCTTTTCCAAGGCAGTCATTTTGACAGGAAATAGCAGGTAAACACAGGTGTTACTAATGACATCCATGAAGATTCTGTTCCATTCATTCGTTCCAGAGCCAGGGTCCTGCTATTGTTCATGCTGGCTCACTGGAAAGACTCTGCTCCACTTAAATGGAACCAAACCTTTATTCATGTCATTGGTAAGACCTGTGTTTACCTGCTATTTTATGTCAAAATGACTGCTGTGAAAAACGTCAATTTTGTATAGTGCACCTTTGAAGTGTCTGGCTATAGGACCGATATCTATCAGTCTTTCTGTGAGTGATTTTAACAGGTGTTCATTCAATTGAAGGTTTGATTATCAGATAAGTTGTTACACAACTGACGTGATCATGTAATAACAACACGAAAACACCTGCAAAAAGCTTATTTTGTCTTTTATCGAGCATTCTATTCATTTGGAGCACGTTGTGTTTTTATTGCTTTTTTCAGTTTCATTATGTGCAGTTACTCCTTTATTAGTGGCTATAGTGTTACAAAGTGTACCGTATTCTTATCATTACCCTGCTGTTTTTTCATTAATCCAGTGTACCCTGACAGCAGAGGAGTTTTAAAAAAGAAATCAATATCTGAGATCTGAAGTGGTGTAAACATGCCTCATTGTCCTTGCAGACCATATAGTCATTCCCGAGTAATGAATAGCTCCTTTGTTGTCATATGGAAACATGCAGGGAGTTATCTGCAGATTAATGGGCTAGTGATCACTACCCGCCTTTGAAATGATGGGCTCCCTGATAGGAGGATCATTGGGGTTTTTATGCGGATGAAATGACAGAGAAAAGAGGTTCTCTGTGGGCTCGTGATATGGAAGCTAAAAAATGAGCAAATAAGTGTAACAAATACCGTGTAGCTATTACACAAGAGCCTTTTATAGCAACATGAAAACCCTTGTAAAGTTACTGAGAAAGAACCGAGTTCAGTGAGTGTTTACGCTACCAAACCTTTTCATGCATTACGTCCTGAGTCATCGTCCTTTCAACCGGGAGACAATACAGCAAAACTGACAGAAAATGACATATTTCCTCCCCTTTCAAAATGCATAACTGATTATGACAGGGTGTGATATTATTGTAGCACCCGCCATTTGCATCTTGGTATGATGAAATGAACTCATTTCATGGTCCGCTGGGTGGTTCGGGGGCCCAGAAATAAGTGAGAATTGCCACTTGCCCGGCGTTTGGATGGTCAGGCACACAGCGTCTCCGAGATGAGGGACTTTGAAGAAATGTGAAAATCAAGCCCCAGTAATGCCCGGCCACAGCACACATTAGTGCTTGGAGATTTGCATATCGCTTCCCTTCACACGCGGTCAAAAGAGATGGATAATTTCCTGAGCCTTTTAGCTGAGAGGGACGAGAAATTGGAGGGAGAATTCCTGCCGATGATGTCAGCGCTGACTTCTTGGACTTGGACAAGATCTGTGGATCTGTGGAGTCCATGCCAAGATTCCTCAAATTCAATAAGTGGAATTCATTTTAAGAATGTGCACTGCACATTCAGCAGATCTTTAAAGGTGGCATTTTAGCATCAATAAATCATTACCACATTAACTTTGAGACATTAGTATGATGACTGTAAACAAACAAAAAGTGTTTTACACGGTGTGCCACCAGGTCAGATTTGGCGGGAAATCTGCTTGAATGCTTTATGGCACAAAAGAGGTGCTGTAAAGCAGTAAAAGATGAAAATGTTTTCACTTGACTCCAGTTCTGCTGTCCTCACTGTGTGGTTTCAACTCTTAGTTTACTGGTTCAGAATGCATATTAGCTTATTGCTGACTCATATCCTCCCTCTGGCTTGGTTTATGGGAATTTTTTTAAATGACATTTGCTATATTTGAATTTTTTCATTTTTAATTATTTACTTATTTTTGGGGTATTTTCATATTAAAATCCAATTATTTCTTCCTGGAAAAAAAGTGCATCTCCAGTGGAGACATAATAAGGAAATAGTAGAAAAATTTCCATCAATAAAAACATTTTTGAACAATCACAACCCTCTAATCCAGATCTCCCATTGGTTTACATTCTTGAAAGGTGTTTCTCTCTGTTAAGGAAATTTTGTGATGCATCAAAGCAGCAGTGGAATCCAAAAGTGAAGCACTGACAAGCTCCATCCGAAGAAATCTGGACTCCCTGATATTTGATCTTTTCCTCTTTCGCCTCTTTTGGTACAAAGCATCGCAGTCCAGCTGGTAGACAAGGGCTTGCTGAGTGCAGTTCACTCTTGTCATGTTCCAGGATTTCTAGGCGCTGAAGTTCCGACAGTTTTTAAACAGTTGCCTCTCTTTGACATTTGGAGCTGCCAGCCAAGTGTGAAGTTGCTTAACACGGCTTTAAACACTTTATTTCCACAAAAAGGTTGGTCGAGACGAAAATCCCTCAGTCCCTCGCAGTGTTTGTTTTTGAGGGATTCTGTTTGCTGCTCAGCGTGGCGTGGTCCAGACTCTCCAGCCAAGCGAGATCAGTCACTTTCAGAGAGGTTTCAGATTGTAACGTGACCCTGATGTGCTTAGACTGGAACCTGCGATGCTGCCGCGGCGGCTGTGGCTCTCAAAGGCACGTGAGCTCAGCGCTTTTGCCTCGAGCGGCGGCATGTGTTCCCCTTCAAGGCATCGGCCCCTTCGGCTGCACCAGTCGGCTTTGCTGTCTACCAAGCTGCCCTTAGCCGGACGTTGATATTCGCTGGTTTTCACCTTGTCTGCTTGTGTATGTGTGCACTCCCCGAGCTGAGATGGAGTTGTGTCGTCCATTAGTGGCTGCCGGGGCTAGACGAGGACGAGGGGGTAGCCAGACAGTGCAGAGGGTCCCTGTGGGCGACAAGGTGGTACAGTGGGTGCTGGGGACAGGCAGGAACGGAACAGACAAGGCACCATGTACGGCAGTCACTTTCAATCAGCGAGTCCTAAACTGCGGGTCGGGACCAAAAAATGGGTCACTGCTCTATTTTTGGAAGGCGCCTACATGACGAAAGCCATAATAAAGTGTGTTTCCATGAGTCCCAGGGCAAAGGGAATATAATTTATTCCTCGACTTTTTAAGCCCAAGGCCAAAATGAGAGGCTTAATGTCTAATAAGTATCTCATTTAGGCCTTGGGCTGAAAAGGTTTAAGAATGCCTTATCTCGGTGATGCTCAGTGGCTCAAAATCCCCATTGAATATCAAAGGCTCCCACAAGGGAAGATATAGATGTTAGTGAACCTCGAAAGCCGCATTCACCCGAATGTGCTTTTATACAGTCGTGCACTCTTTCCCTTCCGTCTCCTGCACTGGCCTTTTGGGGGTTTGACCTCCTACGTGCACGGGCGGCCTGATACCCTTCATCATCCACTTCTGACGCGGCTTTTCTTGTCAAAGCGCTGAGTCATCAGTGCCACCAGAGCCCCGTTGCGAACAGCGAGGGGGGCCCATAACTCCTCACACCTCCTGGAACTTATTTTGGTTGCAAGGCAACTTTACCCTAATAGATGTTCTGCTGGGAACTATGTTACCCTGCAGTGATTTAGTGGCCGGGCTCTTCTTGGATACATAGTTCTGATCAGCGCTAATTAGTTTGCACCCTGTTATGCTTCTGAAAAAAAAAAAAGTAAACTGAACTAAAATGAACCTGAGGTTACTCAAACATCTATGCTTTCTCATGTTTCTTTTTGATTATTATTCATCGCCTAGCCTCCCCTCTCCCTCATTTCTCTCAGTTTTACTGGTTGTTTTTTCCCCTTATAAAGCCAGATAAGATATGAAAGAAACAACACTCACCAAGTCTTTTTTTAATCATGAGGGTTTTTTTTTTCTTTCTTTTGAGCAAAACAAACCAGATCAGTGGAGACAGGATGGTATGACTAACACAGTGAGGATGAGGAGGAAAGTCTCCTCCAGGGGCTGCTGTTGCTTAACCTTGCAAGGCGTAGAGCGCAATCACTTCTTCAGCTAGAAGAACTCTCAGCCTCAAAGCACCTGATAATGTCATCCGTCTGACTCATATGTCATTTGGGCATGTATCAGAATATGTTGGGCATGTTGTGGGATGGGCATGTTCTTCGAAGTTGCTTACATGGGGCCGCATTGCTCACAGACAGAAAGAAAATGCGGCAGCCTTCTGACGTAAGCGGAGGTCAAATGAACAGCTACAAATTTTGAGCGAGAGTGCAATTGACAGGGACACACACACACATACACCAAAACAAACACAAACACACACTCTCATTTCATTGTATTTTCTTTATCCACTGCTGAGAGGTTTTTATGTGCAAATCAATACACTAAAGTTAACATTTAGGCACAGACTTGTTAATGTGCGACCCATTGATTAAAGAGAGAGGCTTTATAGCGCCAACCTGCTTACAGTGACTGAGGCAAAGAATGGAGTGTTCAGAATAAACCCCCCCCCCCAAATAAAAGGTGACAGCTGCCATCTCTCTGCCACCTAGTCGACAGAATAATGCGGGAGCACAAAGCCGCGTGCGTTCAAAGCCGTATCTCTGCCTCCACCGCGATCTGCTATTCAATACTTTTGTGGAACGCTGGCGGTGCAATCAAAATGGATTTAGTGTAATTGAACAGAGCATCTTATCTGGCGAACACACAGGCAAAGCAGATGAAAAGTTATTGAAGTTCATCGGAGGGCGTTATTGTCGTCGTTGCGTGGAGACGGGGGTTTGTTAAAGCGGCACAAGCAACTCACGAAGCATGAATCTGCTCTGTATTGTGTAAAAAAATAAAAATAAAAATAGGCCGCTTCCTTTCAGGGTCGCTTGTGGCCAAATTGGGCCCTAAGCAGATTTTTATTAATAAGAACAAAGTTTAAGCAAATGTAAGTACAGTAGTATAAGTAATATAAGTCAAATAAAAGTAACTTTGACCCAAAATAAATAAATATATCTGAAATAAATAAATGTGAGTTACAAATTGGTCATCTGTTCACAACAACAAAAACTATTTCAACAGCAGTTATTTTCCTTAAAAACAGTAACTTCAAAATGACATAAAACACTAGTCGCAGTCAGACCCGTGTCTTTCAACAAAAAGTAACTTCAACATGAAATAAATAAATCTGAAATGATTAAATCTGAGTCACAAATAGGTTATCAATCAACAAAAAACTATTTTAGCAAAAGATGTTTTCCTAAAAAAGGTAATTTCAACCTGAAAAAGAAAAAAAAAAGAAAAAAATTAGTAGCTGCTAGACCTTTGTGTCTTTAACAAAAATAACTTAAACCTGAAATAAATATTCTGAAATAATCAAATCTGAGTCACAAATTGGCTATCAATTAACAAACAAAAAAAATTTTCAACAAAAGATGTTCTAAAGAAAAAAAGTAACTTCAACCTGAAAAAGACAAAGACTAATCTGTCTTTCAACAATGGAGTATGGAACATGTTCCACTTTTTTTTCCCTCTCTCTCTCTCTCTCTCTCTCTCTTGCTTGCTCCTGACTCCAGATGTATTTTGGTCGCCATCTCTTTACCTGTACAAAGCCTGCTCGAGCAGCTCGTGCAGATGACAGGTCTCTTTGACCTGATGCCCTTCGCGTGAACATGATGTGGGCTGCTTCACGTTCGCATGTATTATGAGCCCCCACACACAGCCCCTGTTCTGCGTTTAGTTAGAGCCGGCCCTGCTTCCTTTGCATGGTTGCATTCAAACCCAGCATGTTCTGAGCAGCTAATTTGAACTCCTTTCTGCCATCAGTTCAATCTGTCTGGCCTTTCAGACTCCAAGTAACCATGCCAAGGCACCTGAGAACGCCAGTCTCAGTTTTCTAACAAGAGAGCTGCACTGTGCTTCATTAAAAGTGCAAGTGTACTCTTGAGTAAACTGTAGCAAAAGAGCCCAAAAATACAAGGAGATAGATGCTGATTGCCAACATTTAAGCAGTTTGGAAAGGCTGGAATGACATAATAAAGTCTGGGCCGATGCTCATATGCAGCTACTTCTTCGTGGGCTCCAGAGAAGAAGAAATAGACAAATGTTTAGTTAAAGCTGAAGGGACTGGGCTCCGATTTGTTTTGCCTCCAAAAACTGTAACCTGGCAGGACGACAGGCTAGCAAAACTGTCGGCTAAATGAGCCATTTGTGAGTCCATGTGACTCGTGTTTACAGGCTTTGGTTGGCTTGTAATTGGGCAGGGTGAAATCTAAATGAACCAAATACAGGAATGCATTTGCACTCTGGTTCAGACCAAAGAAAACAAAACCGGTGTCCACTCTTCCACTGCAGCATGAAAAGACAGTGGGTGTTTTGAACGCCAGAGCGCCGCAACAAAGAAAAACGCATGTCAGCGCTGCTTTATGTCATGCAAATGGGGAATATTATTCCAGCGACTTAGCTGTGTCCTTCCCCGTTAAAACTCTAGTTAAATAACTGCCATTATGGCCCGTTTCAGGGAGCCACAGTTGGGGCTTTGATTCTTCCTGAATATTGATTGAGGCCAGATAATAAAAACGCTGGCTTTAGACTTAGGATGAAGGCGCCTCATGAAAAATGTTGACAGCAGGCTCGGTCTCATAATTCAGCCCAAGCAGGTGCACGGCCATTATGAATTCCTCATTATGACGAATAGAAGTGCACTTGAAATGGGAGCGTGGTGCACAATTATACGTTGGGGGGG
>OMLF01013400.1:4332-15895 GCA_900302615.1 Holocentrus rufus | reverse complement strand
GGTTGATAATACAAGCAATAGTATTAGTCACTTCGGTGTGTGTCATTGACCTTCAGCAATACCCCTTGAGCACATGCCATGTTTATATCAGGTGGTTTAATGGATTATTATGGTATAAGAAAGCAGAAGACTTTATATCATGAGTGATTTTTCAACAGTCTCGGGGTTATTCTGTTATTCCTATCAGCTGTGGTGGAATACCAGTGTTGAGAGGACACCACTGTGGTAAGAACGGTTATGGAAAGATAAAATCATCCCTTTGTGGCTGTATTGATGCACTTTTGGGGAGGACGCTTCAGAGTCAAATGGGGCCTTTATGAAATTCGGTTATTTTTGTGGTAATTTGATATATGTTTTGTCAGTTTAACTCAATATCGAAATTGTGATGATATTGTAGTGATGAGTATTGATGCTTAGATATTTGATTAACAGTTATTAATAATATGGATATGATGACCAGGCAGGTAGAGACAAATAACAGAGCAACTAGAACAGTCTAATAGGTTCAGAAAATTACATCCCTTTATTGTAATGTCTTTAAAACCAGGAAAACTTTGGCCACATCTCAATATTGCGATATCCAAAGTCCCACATGATATCTAGTGTCATATCATGATATTGATATAATATCAATATATTGCATAACCCTACCATTTGATGTGTTTAAGGCAAATTCGCAGATGCATTTCAAGCCTCTCACAATAATAAAATGATACAAAATTGCTAGCATTTACCTCAGTTATGGGAAAAAAACATTTGTCTGAGGTATTTACTGCTATCAAAGCAAAAATTACACAAAACCCATATGTCAAAAAAGCTGTATTGTTGCCTCAAACACACGACTGCTTTTCAGTGTGGTGTTGACAACGTTCGCTCTCTGTCTGCTATGATAAAAAAAAAAACAAGAACAAAAATGAAAGACAAACAAAAAACAGTTCACTTGAATAAGATGCTGATGACAGTGGAGACTCGAGCTGAAAGCAGCATTATCGGCAGGCACTCCAACGTCGTGAGGCACTTCTTATACCACTCCAGCGCTTTGCATCGCACGTTGGTTTTATGTCTTCGTAACAAGTACCCAGGCGAATCATTCATCTGATGGAATGCAGACACTTATGAGGGAAACCTTGCTTGCCGTTGCCTCTACCTCTCCAACCAAAGTCAGTCAGACAAAGTTCATTAGACAGACAAAGGAGTGACAACGGCACCCGACTCTGCATGAAGATGAAGGGGAGAGAGAGGCAGTTGCAACTTCGGTTTCCTCTGGTCTAGTGTCAGCTCCTTGCCTCCGCCCTGTCATCAGTATCTGGTGTCAGTATCTCGTGTCGAGTCCCGATGACGCGTCTCTTTATAGACCCAAGACAACTAGCCAAAGAGCAAGCCTTGACACGGCACAAGAGGAGCTGACATCGCCGAAAAAAGATGGCAAGCAGCGAGAATATAGCGTGCCAGATGCTAAATGCCATTCAGTCCGCGGAAAGGTCTCCCGTCTCTTCCAGGATGTCGAAGCTTTCTCAGAGAGCGCCGTCGACTTTCTCTTCCAGAGGAAAATACCAGGTCCTGTCAGAGGCTGGGGTGCCTCCAGGACTTGAAGGCCTCAGAGGCAGCTCTAGAAAGTATTAAATGTGTTAGCAGGTTTAAACAATTAATGAGATGAGCCAGGCTACGTGACTGTTTTTCTCAGCCACCGCGGACTCATTAGCTTCTCTCCCTGAAGTTAATTCAATCCCTCACACTATTTCTCTCCCCCTAGTTTGTCATTCGTTCTACCACACTCTTGTTGATTCATTTCCTCGCTGGTATCCCGGTTTTTACTGTATCCCAGTGTGATTCGGACTCGCTTTCTTCTAAATGTCCCTTCTTTTTTTTTCTCTCTCTCTTTTTTTTTCTCTTTTTCTTTTTCTTTTTTCTCTCTCTTTCTCTCTCTCTCTCTCTCCCTCTCTCTCCCTTTTCTCGGGAGAACATTTGTAGATTTTATGGACATCCAAACACAGACACGAAAATCAAATTCCGCTTCCTAAGACACACACCCAGACAGAAAGGATTTATATTTCATGAGTGATGACTGGAACACAGGGCTGCCAACAGCGAGTTAAAATTCTCAACTTCAGCCAGCCACACGCCATGTGACTCGTTCCTCTCCTCAGCCCATGATGGAGCCTTATCCTCCCTGCTTTGTGAAATATCTTGTATTCTGTTTTCGGTTTTTGAACATCATACCAACTGCATAAATCAAATTAAAATTGTCTGTTGTCCAACAAGGTATATAATATACCAAGAATATGTGGCCTAGTTAGTTGTGGGAAATTGCACACTCAAGCACATTGTTGGGGAAATAAATGGTTAAAAAATGATAATTTACCACTGCTTTAGCAGCAAAAGAAAAAACAAAACTGTTGACCCCCTCACTGTAGTGATTATGAATGTAAACATGTGTGATATTCTACACTGCCACTGCTAATTATCTATATACTATACTTAGATGCTTCAAACAACTATAAGCCTGCCAGGATTCAGTTTCTGCTTATGAACAATATTTGTTCTCTGCAGTAGCAGACTGATCTATGGAGCCTTTTGTACAAACCAGATGAGGCTGGGACTCTATTAGGCTCAGTCATTATCTGAGGGCATGACCAAGACAAACTGTCACATGGTTTGTGGTCATGGAACCTTTAGGGTGCTAAACTTAATAATATAGACTAGTTCAATGATTAATTATTACTGATTAATAAAGAGATTTATAGAAAAAAAAGAGTTTTACAGTTTACCCTTTCTGCATGGGACAAACTTAAAGCTGTGTAAAATTGTATTGAAATGAGGACCTTTTAGATTCAGCTGATTCAAGTGTGACAAAAGCATGCAATTTGATTGGAAGGTGAATCTCAATCGGGAAAACTGAATTTGAATTGGCAAATCCAAATTTAAAATTATAGCTCATGTTAAATTCAATCATAATCACATTTCAAGCCTTTGCATACCGTCTCAACTTGTGCCCTGCAAATTCAAAATTTTCATTTATTCATTCAACCAATTCAATATTTTAAATTAAACGCTTCAATATGAGCATGCTAAAATTCATATTGCTGCAATTCAAGTAATTAAAGTCTCTGCGAACACTAATCTATTTCCATAGTAGAACTAGAAACATACCAAACATAAACTTATTCATCTGCTCAAAGTGTTTACAAGTAGGCACATTATCTATAGGATTTGGTGATTGATCTTTTCTAATGTCACACTTAACACACAACCAAAAATATGGATATTGCCTCACAAACATCAGGCCCAGGATATCAAATGATTCTTTTATTTGAAACTGGTGGAAGTCACACCTCCCACTCTGAATTCCTCTCCTGCAGACTTGCAAATGCATCAAATGTAAAAGTCCTCACTGCATGCAATATTTCAATGGGCAAAAAGCACAAAGAAACATTTGACAATTTGATTGACACAGATTTTGTGTAATTAAATGCTTGTGCAGTGCAAAAGCAGTACTAATGGCTAAATGCACTTTAGAGGCATAATGGGGTATTTAAACTATCATTATTAATTATAAGTGATGTTTGAAAAGCATGGCGCACAGGGGCTAGAATGTAGCGATATTACAATTCATTTAATGTGATAAGTCTGACATGAATTTGAAACTGCTGAACATACACAGCCTCTGTTTAAAATATGTTGTGTAATGCGATCACAAAGGCAGCTCTGATTTTGCTGATCGAGATTTGGGGAATTCCTGTCTTATAATTCTGGCATGGAATAAAAGAAACACATCTGGCCAATTCTGAGATTATAGGCTGGAGTTATCCTAGTGGTCAATTTGATTTTATGGAGCTGTGATTCTGTTATTCAAACAGCTAGCGCACTGCTGTGTGTGTGTGTCCATGTGCAATGTGCATGTGCTTGTTTGTGCATTGTGCGAAACTGAAGGTGTGCGTGTGTGTGTGTGTCTGCATGTCAGCGAGCGAGCACATGAGTGTGAAGATGTTGCATGGCTTTGTGAATTCTTCTGTTGTATAATTTTCTGCAGATGTCTGATTAGGGTGTGAGTGTGTTGTTATCTCTCTCGCTCCCTCACGCACTCATGCATGCACACACATGCGCACACGCTGGTCTTGATTCAGTGCTGTGATCACATCAAGTTGTAATGATTGCTAGGGTAGCAATATATAATTAGATAGTGGCTGAAAGGGCAGGATTAGTATACAACACCTGTTCCATGAGGATTAGAGAGCAAAGGGGGAGGGGGAGACATTCAGCGAGGCTCATGTCACATGTTTTTTCTCTCTTATATACTTGATCTCTCAAATACACACATAGCACATTAGCTTTGTAAATACAAGATCAATATTTTTTGAATTTATTGTGTTTATCTAGCATGATTAATGGTGAAATTTCTCCAGTTTCTGCAAGACAAAGTCATGTGTTTATGACATCTGAAGTGGTGTATCCCAGCCTTTACCACCTTATCTGGTTGCCACTAATTAGAGTACTAGCCATGTTAATGCTGTTGTTTTCCATAGAAGTGTGAAACATATTTTACTGTTTGATGTGCAAATAAAGACAGCAATTATGGTACAGTGTCGAGATAAATGGTCAGCATAATTAGATCTGTTGTTGTAGTACTTTTAATCACTTTGCCTTTGTATTTACCCTCATTAGGCTATAGAGACAGTGTTTTCATGTGTTGCACTGCACTGTATCATCATTTGCATGAATGTATTTGTCTTTCTATGGGGTTTTCAGTATCCACGTAAAATGCTCAGTCTCTGCAATGCAAATCACCTCTGAGTCAAATTGCTAAATCTAACTTAATGTGTTTACTTTATGCTCAATCAGAGAAAATCACAAAATATTAAGTAAACACTCTGCGCTAAACTCATCCAAACAATTTTGGTTTCCCTCAGCACTGTCGTTTTCCTTTTTTTCATTTCTGTTTTTTTTTTTTTTTTTTTTTTCCTTTGTTTTGTTTTGAAGGTGATGAAAAATGCCTTTTTATGAGTGCTAGTCCTGGCGTGAGCACAAAACCCACACTGCATTATTCAATTGGTTTTCTCCTGAATATGGTGGGATTGTCAACTTAGATTAATGTTGTCATCGTAGAATATGTGTTTTTTTATTCATGTCTCCAAGGGAATCCTGGGTCTACTTTCACTGCAGCATCTACCCATATTTATGTGGAAAGACTATGGAGCAGAATTATTGTTGCCTGTTTACAACACTGTGGCGTGACCCAATACGATATAGATATCACTGCAATATTGGAAATGTAACTTGTTTGGCTGAGTATCGCTAGGCAGTGCACAATACAGTCTGTATCACAGTACACAAAACAGGTTAGAATAGCTTTTAGATTCAGCGATCAGGGAGATTCTTAAACAGAAAATCCACCCTAAAGCAAAATTGACATTCTAATAGATTTTTAAATATGAACCAGTCTATTCCTGAGCAAAGGAGCCAACGCCGTCTTTCAGCGGCATCATCCTGGAGCTGCTCCATTGACAGTGAACAGAAGGCCAACTTTGTGGACACCATAATGACACCCAGGGTTATAATGATGTTGGCATTTTCTGACTCATAATCGTTACCACTGCAATTAAATTAAGCCTGTAATCAAAAGATCTTTGAGTCTTTGGAGTCGGTCCACAGCTCATTGTTAGCAGAGAGGTTCCAGGTTTTCTGTTTTGATGACTTTAAGGTGGATTTTTCTGATTTTTCCTTTTCAAATATTCCATTAATAGCTTAAAGCATAGTTGAAGTTATTGAAGGTTGTTTTTTTTATCTTTGTGAAATCTAGAGTCTTATTTTCAAAAAGTATCAGGCAGTAAAGTCTCTTGTACACCTGAATAAAAAGTCTTAAGACAGGTGTGTAGCTGCAGGGTAAAGTGTAACCAGAGAGTAAAGTACCCACACACTGTCTTTCACTCACTCAGTATTTATTAGACATTTCAGTTGGACACCAAAACGTTGTTTGCTGTTTTTTGCTTACTTTCTAATTCAAAAAGTATCAAAATATATGTAACATGAAAACCCTGAGAAGCTGCCTACATTGTTGGATTTGTTTGTGTTTGTTGGCTGGTAATTTGCATTTTCACTGTTAACGAGATACAGAGCATTCATCAATTAATTTCTCAGCAGATTGTAATGAGATCCTGGATTGGCTTAATCCTCACATTAGGCTGAGCAGACATTAAAAAGATTGGTCACTCATATTTCATAATTAGATCTCATTTCCAAATAGATAATACAAAATTGCACGCAGGATATACAGCATTGTCAGGCTGCAGTGTTTCCTAACAGTAGGGGGGCTGCTATGCAAGTATAAATCTGATTGGTTGTGAATATTTTATGAGAATCACATTTCCTATTCAATCTGTATGGGCATACTTTTGTGTGTTGGATGAATGAGGAACTGTTGAGTCATGTTTGTCTCTTTTAAAAATCTATTCTGCCTGCTGTTTGGCTCATTCGGTAGGTAATTAAAGTGAGTGGCTAGTTGCCAAAGTTTGGTGAACTCCACCTTTATATTTGATGCAGAGTGGCCCCAGGAGCATGCTGACTGCTGAGACAAGCTTTTGTAGCTTTTCGTAGCTTCACCCCAGGAAGCCAGGCTGGCAGAAATCTTGAGGAGAAGCATGGCACAGAGATAAGAAAATAACTTATTTGCCCTTGGTTTCAGATTGTTGTAATAAGCACAAAGCGGAGTGACAAGATATGCTGCTGGGACATTGTTAAGGAGCTCATTGCCATCCACGACTCAGCTATATGCTGTGGCTGAGCCAGACTGGCACCAGCAGCCTTGATCTCCCTAGCCGTTGCTTAGGTCTGGAAAATAATCACACAATCCCCCTAGTTACTCACCAGTTAGACAGAAAGGGATGAAATAGCTGTGAAATACAAACCGAGAGAGCGAGATGTTTGCAGGCGGAGACAGTGAGGCCTTGTGTTTTTAGGTGGGCAGTCTGCAGCGGTATATTTAACGGGCTTGTATTGTAAAGAGCCTTGAGTCTGGCTGGCTGACCGAAAGCGTGATGAAGCTTTAAGCTATTCAGAATGCTTTCACTCCGCGAATGTATTATATGATGTTTCACTCACATACCAGATTTAGCACCAGGGGCTGACAGTGCAAGATTAAGAAGTAAGTGCTTAGTATTTGGTTACCACAGTACTGTGTCCAGAGGCAAACCATATTCATGGATTTCAACGAGCTTACTACACGGCGTACTATATGTTGTTGTACCACACAGAGCCATTTTGTTCACATGGGAAAATCCAGTATGATCCCTGCCGATCTTTCTAGGAAGTTTTGCTTCTTGGTGAGTTCGTATCGAGGTAACGTATATCTAGGAGAGCACCTAGGAAGTGTGTCAGTAAAAATTGTGCCACACATTTGTACAAATGATTGTTGGAACCGAAGTGAAGAGCAAGTTCTTACTAGCAAGATATTTGTCAGCCCTTTTTTTTGCCCTTTTTTTTATAAGCTAGTTATATATATTTTATATTTATACTTGAGAACAGAGGTATGTGTTTTTGGAATAAAAATTGATGAATTTCTGGGGGCACATTTTTTTTACCCACAAACATGCAATGTAGTGTTTTAGAATAAATTCCTTTTCCATCAAGACCCATATAAATGCATCTTTGCATTTGAATGATGTCATTCAAATGTACAGCTGCACATTAGGGAATGAACTGAAATTGATGGTAAAGGAGTCTGTACCAATACAGAGTACATCCTTCAAACTAACATTCTAGGAATGTACAAAGTCAGTCACCCATTCGTTATCAATGGGGCAGCTCCATGCTGTGAATCAAGTTAGACATCACAGATGAAAGACTTGGGTTTTGGAATTTGAGCTGAAGAAGTAATTTGATTTATGATATTTACAGATACTGAGTGAGCCTGATTCAAGCCCTCATTTAAAAGCCATGCAGTGGTGCTTTATCCAGTTTCTACGGGTGACCCAATTTTATGATTCACACATGGCAATAAGCAGCCTTCTGCAGGATGCGTGCTGGTGGCGTTTTCGTTTTACCCCCCTGCAAACTTTATCACAACTAGATACACAATGCTACAAGGGCTGGCGTGTAAAGTATTTTTGATGTCTTTGGGTCAAGGTTTAGATTTATCAGTGCACCTGCTGTTTCAGGTTTTTTAACATGGGCAAAAACATGCTGTATCTGCCATGCTCCACTGATCCCCTGAGAGGCCGAACAGAAACCTCGCTCAGAACCATGTGTTGTTTTGTGGGTTGCGGGTCGGAATTCAGCGCTATATTAATTATTTATAACCGACATGGAATGAAGCCTGCGCAATTACCTCTGTCATTTTGTTTGAAAAATGAGCATGGAAATGTTGGTGCAGAATGTCCCATAGCAACTTATGTATTAAAGTAGCCAATTATCACAATAAATTAAAAATGGGTAGTCTGTATTCTGCTGTGAGTTGAATCTCACTCAATTGATTAGGTCTACACGTAACATAAGGGTCATGTTTCGCAACAATTTTTGCCGGGTGGTTTGGCTCGTGGAACAGAATCGGTCCTGATGATGGGTGCTGGTTTAGTCTTAGAATTGATGTGACAGATGTGGGGCGGTTGCAGAACGAAAACCAGAAAGTGCACCAAGTAGACCGCAGGCCTCCGGCAGAGAGGCAAGTCAGGTATTCGTCTTTTACACCTTGCTACCATTGATGGTTAACTGACATCATGAGAGGGACTAAACACAGAAGTGCCATAGATGCCAATGTTAAAACAGAGATGAAAGTGGGGTGGTATGATCTGGTACCTCATACCACGAAAAGATTCAATGCCGGTATACAGTGTGGGAACAAGGGAAAGCAGCTGCCTGCATATAATCCACTGCATGCTGATCATGAGTGCTTTTTCAGCCGAAAACATGTCTACTAATCCCACAACAGTTGGTTTACTTATAAATTGCGTATTAATTGTTCAAGTGTGTTTGTGTCCAGCACAGATTTGTGGGCTTTTAATCTGTGCTGGAGGGAATGCTGCTGCCTTTCCAAAACTGTGCAGTTTTCAGCTGATCATTGGTGAGGGACTGTGTTGAGCTAACACTAGCTAGCGTCAACTTTTGCTGTAGCTGGTAGTGTAATAACAAGCGCTGTGGGCTTCTGACAGCGAGTTGTGTCGTGCAAAAATCTTCCAAGTAAACTGACAAAATAAGTCATGACATTGCATGATGTTCCATTTTGTTCCCGCAACATGAACAGCAGGCCAAAGCAATGTGACTTCCGTGGATTGTAATGTAACAGGCAAGCAGGCAGACAGACAGACAGACATGGAAAGACTCTCACAGATACACCTACATGTTACCTAATAGCAAATGATTTTGACAGACATATGGGAAGCAATTGTATTTACCTTTTGCTTGCTAAAATGAATGTTTGTAAATTGAACCTGTAATCAAATGTAATTATAGACTACATAGTGCATACATAATGTTTTTATCGAGTTAGGTCAAGTTGTCAGTTCAACCTCAGTATGCAGAAGAGAACTGATTTAAAATCACACAATATATAAAGGCAATGCTCAAGCAGAAAATCATAAAAAAGACCTGGTCTGTGGCCCAACGTTCCAGAATACCAATGAGAAGGACAAAGAGGCAAGGGTTTTGAATGAACCTGTGCTGGAGTGAAGGCACACCCAAAATCCTCAGTGGCTTAGTGAAAGCACACATCAAATAGGCAAAGACTGAATAGGAAGACCACTAATGGGTGTATCTCAATCTGCAAAATACACAATCATGTAAGTTTGCAGTCTGAATCTAGCTCCGTATTAATACAATGTTTTAAGTCTTGTAAGTCATGCAAATTATTAACATACTTGAAGGCACGCACAGTGTAACAAATGAGCAAAACTTATAAAAGCATGTCTGTATCTGGGGAAGGGGACATACATATTGGCACAGAAATTCAGTTAAAACATCATCCATCTGTGCCTGCATGCATAAACAAAAGTTTTGTAAATAGACAATAATGAATGTCCGCCAAGGTTTGCATGTTTGTACCATCTTGTGCATGTGTATATGTTTGTCTGTAGAAGATACCACAGCCAGTGAGGAATGGTTGGACTCATTCTGTACAGTACTCCTGTCAATCAGAAATAACTTGAGTGGTGTCGGGTGGGTAGCACATGGTGCTGCAGAAGGCTGGTCTCATCATCCTACAAATTAGGCTTGGTATGTAGAACGCATTCCACTTAATTCCAGTTCCAAAGTGCCTAATCTATTGGAATTGACATCCCTCTGGACAAACAATACCACTTATCGATCTTTAATAGTGTTGAACAGCTGGATGCTTCTTAAGTAGCTGCACAGGAACCTTTTTGTCCCTTCCAATGAGCTATAGTTGCAAACAATTATGCCATTTGATGTGGGGTGTGATGGGGTGAAGGGGCGGCCTCCTGCATACTCACCCTCAACGTCAGTTGAACCATTATGTGGAGCATTGTATGTCTATATGTTGTGCAGTAAATCTGCGAGCACTGATCTGTGGCAGTTTTCTTTCAAACAACAGAAGTTGCTGGAGATCACAGTTCCCAAAAAACAAAGACCATGAAATTCTTCAATTAGCTTGTGCAGCACATTATGCTAAATGTGCCTTGGTTGTTTTGAAAAGTAATTGGGACAGACAGCAATATCTTTCATAAGTTACAAAACAAAAATCAACTTCACTAAGCTGTGTATAGTCTTTTCCCCCTGACAATTATACACAGTAGAAATTAATCAATAGAGAATTGAACCTATAAGAACCAAAAATGTCACTGGAATCAGTAAAACGTAAACGAGACCCATCCCTGCTACAAATCAAAACAGCATCACAATATTAAACATTGATGCAAGTAATGCAGAATATTATGCCTCACTTGCTGGATCCATTTGGTCTCTTGAAGCAGCATTATGACTTACAATCAAAATTAATGGCAACATTCCACTGAGAGAAAATGCATTTTCATCCCAACTATTTTGCATTTGTGGGTGGAATTATAAACCACATAGTAATATCTAACATTTATTTAAAAATTGGGATGATTTCATCGCTGTGTGACATCTATTATTGTATAGTAAATATCACAAGGGAATCTGCAGGAGAGGCTGTATAAGTGAAGGACAAACAGGGATTACTGTATGCAATCTGATTTTCCATTATCTTCCTTTCTGTTAGGAGGACTCAAATGAATTTTTGAATATTGAATACATCCTGCCAGCCTTAACAACATGCATATCACCACAGAGAAATGGAGACACATTTCTGTATGGCGTTTTTAGGATGGCCCATCAGGTCTCCACGGCTGGCAGCCAGGCCAAAAGATTGCTTTTTCCAACCATGTGAACATTTTAAGCAAGTGTTAGTCATTTTAAACCCAGCCAGGGCCCATGATTCCTGTAGGCGTGGCTCATCCTGCAGAGGCATGAGGTAAAATGAGCATGTAGGCAGACTGTGAAGCTCCTGATGTTGTTCATAGTCCAAATTTAAAAGACTACAAATGCGAGTGGGCAATGTTTATTCAAATAATGTGGCTTGTCTTCGGTTATTCAAGTG
>OMLF01013399.1:0-23942 GCA_900302615.1 Holocentrus rufus | reverse complement strand
CCCTTGCGCCTGACAGGTGAATATGAACCATCTTTGATTTTGTGAAACCTGAAATCTTGGCCCAACAGCTGGGGAGAAGGCTTAAGGGTTTTTCCTCACTTAAGTACCTGGGGCTAAATCTCGGCGTGGGCGATATGAACATATCAAGTCATCTGAAGGATTGTCGTTAAATGTCATTTTAATTTTGGGCATCGGGGCTTACCTGCCCTTTTAAGTAAAGCACAGGAGATAGTGAGTGTGTGTTCCCAATGTGCTGCCTTATGATATGCAGTGACATATATGAATACATGCTACTGTTCTCTGTGCAAACATCTCTGCAAAGCTGCAAAGGTACATTCTTACTAACTGAAGATTTGAGTGACACTTTTACATTAAGGCACATTCCAAAGGGATTCATTGACTGGCATGTATGACTGGATGTAAGGATATGGCACATTGTTCTTTTCAGGTTGACGCAGACTTAGAAGTATTTTCCTCATGCCTTTGATGGATTTATGTTGAGCATGGGTGTGGACAGAGAGTAAGTTATGTGTTTAAAGCTGCTGCAGGGTTGTAGCTTGTAATGCTCATTAAATTCCACTTCCAGTGTGACTATTCCTGAAATCTCAATGATTTTCTGTCCAGATGTCTCGCCTGAGCAGAGAATCATCTCTAAGTACTGCGGGCGCAGGAAAACGCTCAGATATACAAGGTCCAGTCAAAACACATACGTTAATGGCATTGACAGAGAGCACAGAGTGTACGGAGCCTCATGTCGCTAAGTGTTACAGTGATGCAGTATTGAGTCAGTCCAGAATTTGGATGTTTTGTGAAAAGAAAAAAAAAATCCTTTATGTTATGGGCACTTTTTCTGAAAAAGGAGTTTGGGATTATCTCTGTTTATTTGCAGCAAAAGCAAATGAAGCACAGTGTTGTGATGGTTTGCTTGTTGTCAAATGTTTTTAATAGATTCAGAAGTCTGCACAGTGTTTATTTCAATGACATCTCTATGCAATTAAAGTTTTTTTGTTTGTTTTATTTTTTGTCTACAGTCAAAGGGAAGGTATTGGTCACTTCTGAAAAAAAAGAATAAAGTGTTCAAGTGTTGTGAAATGTGTGTGCTGTTGTCTTGACTGGTCTGAATTCTCATCTATAAAAGCAGACACTTTTTTTCTCAAATGTCTATGTATTGTGTAGAGTTACTGTGGATTTATTTATTTATTTGTTTATTTAATTTCCCGGACAACTTGTTCGTCAAAACTTATTCAGATGTCAAAGTACATCCCCAGACAGGAGAGCAGTTGACATTTGCCACCAGCGCAGAGTGTTTTGCTGAGCCGTGAACAGAGGTTTGGCATGGCGAGACACTTGGCTCGGCATTGAACACAGAGCCTTTCAACCTGAGGCCAGGCCCTGAAAACACACAGATACAGAATTAGTGAAGGTCAGCATTAGATGTATTATGTATACACTCGACGTATTTGTGTACGGCGAGAGCAGCGTTTGTACATGTGACCCCCTGAAAGACAGTTGGATCATTAGCGAGAGCGTTAGGGCGCACTGACACAGGTCAGGTCGGTGGGGAGCGCGCAGACAGACAGCAGCTGCCTCCGAAAGCCGCTGCCTGGTGTTTTAAAGTTGCAGACAATTTAACTTTTGCAGATGAGTGCTCATGACATGGACCGCTTTTTTTTTTTTCTGAGCTGACCAATCACAAGGCAGGGATTCAGGGTATGCAGACAGTGTTTTTTGACAACCATCATAAAAATAGAGAAAATATTGGAGTAAAGTGGCAGCAGCTGTTACTTGATCAAACAGTCAACGTACAACATTGTCAGTGTTGCAGACGTTTCTATGGATGACAATGCACTGTATGTCTTTTGGAAAAACTGCACAGTTTTAAAGTCGCATGTACCGTCGTGCAGCAACAACTTCACATGATGGCTCACCTTCAGCCCTCATGTAAGAGTTCTCAGCACTACCTTTGTTGATTTCAAGCAAAATGTTTCAAAATGCCTTCCAACATTACAACCAAATGTTCTTTCCAGACAAATTTCACCCAACGTGAGACACTGCATCCTAACCCTGGCAAAGTTAGAGTTGTATAAATGTCAAGAGAGATGTGTCCTCCTTTTGTTCGCTGCAGAATTTGCCAGGAGCTCATTTCCTCTAGGAATGCATTAACAAAGCAGTTAATTCTATCATTAATTAAAAGGAATCACAATTCAGTGAACACTTCAAATTAATCTATTGAGATTTGCTCTCACACAATGCTCACATTCTATTTTCTTTGTCTAATCAAAGAAATTGCGGCGGGAGAGGCATGTTTTATGTCATTTACGTCAGTCTGGTCCTGTGTAGCTCAGTTGGTGGAGCATGGCGTCGACACAGCCAGGGTTAGCGCTTTGATTCCAGCTGGGGCCATTCATGCTAAAAATGAATATACTCATATTACCACCATGTACTAACACCGGAGTGCTTTTGATAAAAACATCAACCAAGTGGCATATGTATAATACGGCCTTGTATGTTCACGAGCAGACCACGTACAGGATGAATACAAATTGATATTAAAGCTAACTGTTGTGTGTAATTCACCGAATGTAATTTCTACTTTCAAAACTCAATGTTACGACACTCAGCCTTCTAGTGGGGAGTTTGTATGGAATTGATTTGATATTGAAGTCTAATTCACAAAAGGAAAGTTTTCCCTCTGAATCTCGGTGCAGTTGAGAATAATATAGCTGAACAGCCTTGTAAGACCAGCAGAATTTTTGATCTGGCCAGTGGCCACCGTGAGCTGTTTATCTCCTCAGTCACTGAAGTTGGGTTATAAATACCCTGCACTTGGCATCTCTACAGTATGGAGCTATTGGAGGGTGATAAGGTGCTAATTAGCAACTGTTAGCAGAAATAACAAAGTACATCCACAAAATGGAACACATCTCGCTGTTGCCACTGAATGTTCCAAGGATGATCCTTCCTCCACTGCTTCCAGACACCAAGACTTGAGAGATGTCCCTTATTAACACTGTGTACAAGAAACTCTTTTTTTTTTTTTTTTGTCCTTCCAGGCAAGCCAGGTCTGACAAATTAGGGCTGTGGAGTCATTAGATTAAGATAAGAACTTATCTTTTACTTTGAGACAGACTTTTATCTATTGTATTTTTCTTCTCTCCCATCTCTTTCGCTCTCTCTCTCCATCCGCCGTGAGATTGTTAAAGTAATTGGGACGTTATGTGACCAGAAAGGCCAGATAGGATTTTAACCCTGTCATGGATTAACCTTTCATGTCTAAGGCAGGTCACAAAAGGTGCAGTTGGAGACATGTTAAGACTCATTTGGGCGACTCTTGATGTGCTATTGTTCAGAAATCGGCTTGCTTTTCCCGCAGGTACATTTGCAAAAAGGTCTGGAGATGACTTCTGTGTGCTGTCAAAGGTTATTAAAGCATAACGTATATTTCCAGGGTCAGCGAGCTGGACTGGTGTACTTTCTACATTGCCAAGTACATCATTTATAAACGTTCAACCAGGTTTCATCACATGGTTATTCAAAGAAGTCTGTGCGCAAAAATAGAAAAAAAGGCAATACAGAAGCCCTGTATAATCAATGGGAAATAATTAGGAGAGAAATTACATTTCTGCTATTAGCATGTTTTTCTATACTTGAATATGAATTTAAAAAAAATTTAAACCGCATTTTTTAAGTCATCACCTCAAATTAGTGTTTTTCTTCAAACAGTATATATATTTGACCAATTAACTCATTACTGATATATCTAATTTCTATATCATCCTGTGATATTGGTATCTAGGGAAGAATCAGCCTCACAGCAGCAGGATTAGACAAGAACGTTGAGATTTTTTTTTTATTCCTCAGAGTATAACACCTGAGCATGAAATAAATGAAGAACGCCCTTATCAGAGTAGCCGGAGCGTTTCTATGATCCCGGTGTTTATAATCCTTTGTCTTAAAGGTCATTGCACCACCTTGTTGATATCTAGACATTTCTTTGTAGCATTAATTGCTGGTGCATTCTTGACCACTTCGCCGGACAACCCGGCACTAGAACGGAGAATTCAGAATTCAGTGTACGCCGTTTGTTTACTTTGATCGAGATAACAAGGTCAAGTCTCAAGTAACAAAGGCTGAGCTCGCGTGGAAAACATATTTTCCTTTTTAATGGTGTTTAAATGCAGAAGCTAGAGGAGAGATTGCTTGAAAAATGCAACTAAGGGATCAGATTCTCCGGAATCCAAATGGCAAGGGTTGCTGTTGGGTATGATGATGTTCCTTTGATGTGTGCCATAACTAGCTTTAAGCTCAGCTCTAGTGCATCATAGCGGCGCCCTGACTGATGTGAGTATTCCATTTAGATGAGGGCCACTTTGTCGCTTGAGCCAACTGTACCTTTAATTTCAAATTCTCTAATGTCTCATATGGGATAACATTAAAGGCCAGTATCATTAGTGTATTGTAGTGTTTGCCCACAACTCTGCGAGCTGGACTGTCATCTCTTGGAATGTTGTCATATTCATCAGTGCCCCGCATAATGGAATGAGAAGCTATTTACATATCGGATCAAAATTGCCAGAGGAGAGCATTAATTATTGAAAAACTGACAAAATCAAAAGACCAGCTTTTTCCACTTCATAGTTTGTTGTCTCCACAGACTGAAAGCCACTTTATGCCCAGTAAACATAATTATCTCAATTTTAAAGACATTGCAGACTTTTTTTTTTTCTTTAAGAGAACATGGTCTACACAAAGGCAAGAGCATCTTCTGTCACAATGGCAAAACGAACATTTGCCCTTTATGTTGAACATCCCCACTGGGCTGTAACAAGCCTCTGGGAGAGGGAGTGGTGCAGCCTCTGGAGAGCATTACTACCTATAATATACATTTCTGAGCCTTGTTTGTGAGTCAGCCTGCTGATGTTGGCAGACTCCCCCTGAATGAATGCATTCTCTCCTACAACAGAAAGTGCATCGTTTTGATGGATATCATTGAGCTGAGACTTGTAGTGTGCACCGAGTTAATTGTTGAATGCGGTGTGCCAACAAAGAAATTGACACATCAAGGACTGTTATTGTACGGATTCATCCCACATAGTACAATGTTTTCATTGTTATATGTCTGTACATGATGTTATTAACAACCGTAACTGTTAAGACAAATGTATACAAGATACCCCTGAATGACACCGGTCCTCTGGTGTGATGAGAAACATGATGCATCCTCTTCTGTTTGCATTGTAATCTAGATTAAGAGATGGATCTCTGAATGTTAGCGGTGCAAAATTAAAATATGGCTACATTTTCACTCTGCCCTAAACAAACTGAAGTCGTGTATTTTCCCACCAAAGTATCATAAACACTACCTGACATTGCACATTAATTCATTATTTCTTTCCCCAGTTTTCACATGGCGGATCATTAAAATTTCATCTTAATATTATTTTCCTGACCGTAATCCTGAAATCAGTATTAGTATAGAAAGGAAATGCTCTGAACTGCTTTTCCACTATTTTATGTCCAATGCTACATTTAAAGGTGCCATAAAACATATGTAAATGCACTTAAATTGTGGTAGAATCATGTCACTGCTGACTTTTAAGAGAAACGTAGGCCCCTGTTTAAACAGACCCATAATGGTTGATAATGAAGTTTGTTTTACAGCACTGCCCCAGTATATAAATTAGATGCACAGGCAATAGGGACAATAAGGATGTACTTAGAAAATGCATACGGATACATTTTACTGCATTTTCCCCTGCCACAGTGTCATCCCCTGAAGCTGCCAAGAGAGTGTAGGGGGGTGAATTCATGAGGGTCTTCTGTAATAGGCTGGCACATATACAGGCACAGCCTGTGGAACCTTACACACTGGTGAAGCTGGGCTTGGCATTGCTTTTGGCAGCTATGTGGTTATGTGCTCTTGCACTACACATTCTTTCAGAAAAAAGAAAGTTTTAACTAGCTGGTCTTACCACTCCTTTATAAATGAGGAAGCCCTTGGCATAAATAGATCTACATGTTCATTTGGTATATTAAGAGAGGCACACAGTTAAAGAGTGTTCATTACAATTGTAAATTTCTGCCCTAGGGCCTTAGCCCAGCGCTAGATTACATGAGGTCTATGCTCACGGACAGCGCCTGGCATCTGATTGAGGGTCCAGTGCAGCTAATTAATTTCATTAGAAAGTGAAGTCATCTTCTAGCAGGAATTAATATTTGGAGCGTCATGTTGCTAATTTATTTCCAGATTTAATTAGCTCAGAGAAGAAATGTTGCTTGGGCGAGAGGACTTTTTAATTATCAGCTTGGATAAATTTGAAAATGTTGATGCCTAAGGGTTGAGTTAATTAAAACCTGCATTATTTTAACTTTAATTAGCTCCCATCTTTGTTTTTCTTCACCATATGGCCATGTCCTGTAGTCAAATTTAGTTAATTAAGCTAATTAAGCTAATCATTTTAATTACTCAAGACAATGTGATTGGATAGAGGATGACTACAAGTTTATAGCCAAGTACTTGTTTTTCATTAAGTTGAAGGGACAGAGTTATTTCTGATTGCAGTTGGCAAGCATAGCAGAGTAGTTTGGGAATGTGACAGCCTCTGAGATATTAAGGCTGAAGTCTAATTGCATTCCTTGATAATAAAAAAAAATCTTGTCACCAGCACAACTCTTTTAGAGGAGAAATGGTTTACTACAACATCTTTAAGCATTTGACTAGTTCTAGCTCGTATGCTGATGTGGGCCCCTTGTACTCCATCAGATTAAATGATGTCTTCACTTACTCAGGTTTAAAGAGGTTGAACCTCAGAATCTGTGTTGTTTTCCCTGTCTGGAGGATGTGGCAGATACAATAATGGACATCACTGTAGATAAAGTAACTATTGGTAGGACTAACAGGCTCTGGATTTAATATCTACTACAATACAGAAAAACATTTGATTCTTTTACATCTGGCTTGTTTCTTTTGACCAGGACAGGCTATGAAATTGATTTGTAATTGGGTAATGGGCCTGACTGTGTAGTTGCTGGTGGGATGAGGATGCTGCCCTTCCCCTTCTTGACCCCGGAGTGTGGGATGGCCAGGGTGTGGGTCTATGTGAGCTGCTAGCAGCTGTGCATCAGTCTGGACACAAGCTGGGCCCATCCAGAAGCCAGGCCTAGCTGACAGATGCAGAGGCTAAACCCAATAATGAAATAATACTGGGAGACATCATGTCCCCTGGTTTCCATCATTGTTAAAAGATTTTGGTACCGAGTACCCCCACTTAGGTAATTTGTTTCCATGTATAATCCTATTGCTCACTATTAAATTAAACCAACTGGTCATTTCAGTTTGGAGCCTATAAATAAACTGGTTGCTATGTGCATGGGCAGTATGTGGGACGTCTCATCTGATTAGAGGGGAAGCACTTAATAATTTGAACTGAAAAAGGTGACCTTCAGTGTCAGGTGACCTCAGTGGTCTGCCACACATATGGCTCCGACGGCAGCAGCAATATTACTAATGTCTGCTCCTAATGTAGTTTTACAATCCTCATCGAGGGCCACTCTCCACAAATTATTTTGGACAAATGTTGATTTGTTGTGAGACGGCAAAGTGTAGTAAGCTAGAACTGTTTACACGGTCAGAAGCGGGAATGTCCCGGACAACAGATGCGCTGGTCAAGAGAGCTGATAGGCCGCTCTGTGCTTTCATCAGATTGAAGCTAGTTAGTCATCTAGAGTGTCTGTGCTTGGGTCACGGCCAATGCCAGAGGGGAGGAGCCCCCTGTCTTCTCATAGTTGCTCTGTAAGTTAGACTGCAATCTGAGATCGGAATTAGTCACCACCTCCCTACCAGGCATTCGCCCGCTTTAGTAATGTTTCTGTCACCACCTGAGCACTGTAAATGGGCCTGTCTCTCACAACAGCAGCCCACTTGATCTTATGGGCAATGAGATACAAAATCAAAGAGACAAAATACTTGCTAAAAAAAATCAAGTAAATATTTCACATGCAGACCACAGACATTTTATGAGGAAGAATGAATTGATAACTGCATGCAAAAGTACAGGAGGCTGACCACTGTGCATCAAATTGTGCTGCTTTTATGTCCGAAACCCAAAATCTGAATGGGTAGTACAGGCTAGAATGATTTTTTCTGCCCATCTCCAAAGGATTGCAATGACTTTCTAATCTGCCCCTGGCAACTCAAGTACAACCATTTGCCTCAGCAGAATTTTTGAATTGAATCTGACTTACCTGATAATTCCCAGTGCTCCCAAAATATATTTAAAGCACAGCCCTGAGACTTAATGGTAAATGTGTGTGAAGTTATCTATCATTCTGACAGTCCCCACAATCTCCCAAAAAATGCTGGGATGGGGTCAATGTTGCCATATGCAGTGCTTACTATAAACAAACTCAAGTCGACCCATTGTGAACAGCAGATGACAAAGGTTTTGCTGTGGAGGGGGAACAGAGACAGATTTGAGATGGATTTCAGATTGACAGACAGACAGTAGACAGTGGGAGCCATCATGTAACTGTAACTAAAGCACTGGGCTAGTAGAGGCTGTTAGCTAAAAGGCATAATTAGCTTGCGATGCCGGTGCGCTATTTTGAACGAATGCTTTGGACATTTTAAATTTCTTGTCTGTTACTGTGTTTCTTTTGAGTAGATGTTTGTCACATTAAGGAGAAATTTTTTCTCATGTTTGTCCCTCAGGTGGCCAAAAAATGTCTAGCATTGCTAGCATTCCTTGATGAAAGTAATAGGCACTGCCAACCAGTAGCATAACAGCACAGAACTAAGATGCTGGCTTGCAGCTAGCATTATCCTTTTTTTCCCAATGAAGAATGCTGACAGTGTCTCTTTATGTCAGGTGAAATGGCAATACAGACTCATTTGCTATTTCGCTGTTATTGGAAAGCCCATTGAGTTTGCTTGGAATGAAATGTGCTACACAAAATGACTCTACTTTGGTCAAGTGTTGTACTGTATAGTTACCTTGATGTGATCTGAGTCCACATGGTGGCGAAATATCCTCGTTAGTTGCTCTGTGCTCCCCTGAGCTGCTAATCCAGGACACTGTATTTGTATCTCTCCATTCACTTCCATAGTGTGACAAAACAGGTCCCAAAATAACACTTTTAGTACCTAAATGAATGCGATCAAAGGGGATTATGCCAATATAAAAAAACAAACAAACAAACAAAAAAAAACCCAACTCCTGGTGCTCTGTTTTGTGTGTAATTACAATGTTTTGTGGTTTCTTCCTGGCACAATGTTAAAATGCAGAAGTTCCTGCATACGCTACTTGCCGGATCTACATTCCAATTCAAATAGGAAAATAACAAGAAAAGAGCAGTTTAATTTCCTCAAAAGAATGGTGACTTGTTGTTTGTGTAGTTTGTGACCACTAGTGGCGCTATAGTGCAGACTAGGAAAAGCCCACTTTGTTTACGTGTCCTTTCAGCAAACCATGAGCATGGGGGGAACATACACACACCAATGTAAACAATGCAGCTTGCGAAATATTCAAAAAATAAGGCTTTGCAAAGTCTTTTGAGGTAGGAAATGCATTCAACATGTTTATTAGGCCTGAAAGGCAGTGAGAAATTTTGTAAACAAAACCAAGCATGTTTACTTCTAAATTACACTGGGCACCTTTAAGTTGAGGCTGAATTTTGTCGTTGTCACACAACCATCTTTGCAAACTAATTTGTGTTTGGCTCATTGTCCAATCTAAACCCCTGAAACCAGGCAGGGAGAGCTCAGTGAGAAGCAGCTTAATAGGTTTAGGTGACAGGAGGGAGACAGAGAAAGCCTCCACCAGCAAAGAGCAAGGAGAGCATCTGCTCAAAGGCCACCTCCCCACGCCCGGATCACCATCTCCAGAAGAACTCGGGCATGGAGCCTCCATCCCAGCTCCATACTAATTCCATTGCCCCCACCACACACAGGCTAATTAAGGCCATGCATTTATTTATGACTGAGCTCATTAAACAGGGAAAAAGATGGTCGCCGCTCCAAAAACACATTAGTCCCCGAGGAAACTGCCTGTGAAGTCGCTCTCCTCAGGCTGTTTCAGGTCACAGATTCTGAATCTTTGTGACATATGAAGAAACAGTGAGCTGTAACGCTAAAAAAAAAAAAAAAAAAAAAAAATCATTTCTGAGGGGATGAAGTGATGGTGCAGGACATTCTTCGGGGTCTATTTGAAGCTGTTTGAACTGGTCCCATAATTACATGTATAGGTCATGGACTGGGGGATGAAATGAAATATCACTTATAGGTCTTGCCGTTTTATATTTTCATCTTAGGGTAATGGTGGATTTTACTAATATGACAACTGAGGAAAAACAAATTGCACTTGGGCAAAAATAATAATTTTTAATGGAGATAGGATTGCTAAAACTTACATGAACCAAAAAGTGAGCTCTGACACATCCACGCACACAGAGCCCCACCCACCCAAACACACTCACACACATAAGCACACACCTCACATCGCTTTATTTTTGCTATCATATGGTACTGAAGTGGCAGTGTTAATGTAAAGCTATGCATGGAGTCAAGAATGTAGGATTAAGTGTACATTTATGAAATCAAGGAGAGAGAATATCCCTCAGGTGTATTTTCTCTCTCTATGTTTTCCTTCTCTCTTGCTTTATGCGTGTGTGAGTGTGTATGTGTATTATGTGTCTGAGGAGGAGAGGGCGTAGACAGAGAGATCTTAAGCAGATCCTACTCCCTTCTTTGTAATTGCAGAGATAATGCCAAATCATACAGGCCTTCGCTGAGACAACTGGCAACTTGATTTAGTGCTTTTTAATGGTTCCAACTTTAAAGACTCTGAGAAATTCCTCAAGTTTCTGCTTGGTGCCTTATCTGGACTTGTAACATTACTGAAAGATAGTGAGATATCCATCTTGTGTTTCATTCTCTTATTTAGTCTAGAAACAAGACTGAAGCAAATGCAAGATGCAAGGAGCAGATCTTCCAAGACTTCTGCTTTTCTGTACAGTATTTGGCAAAAAAAAAGAGCACTGGGATTGTATGTGCTGTGTGTTTGAAGTATTGCAGTCATGCAGTGGCTGAAATCAATGCACAGGATACCTGCTCAACATCTCATTTTAGAATGGCTGATAAACAACAGCATTTGGTGACCTTTTGGTGTTCTTATGGGGGATTTAACCCCCTGCTCAGAGCCGCACCATGCTGATGGCTCCAGCAGACAAGTGGAACTCAGATGAGGCTGTCTGCAGACTTCACCAGAGGCCTGTGCAAACGATGATGTTATATTTTGAGGTCCTCTGATTCACTGGACATGGGTGGCACATGGATTAACACTGCATTCATATCATGTGGTATTTATTTAAGTGGCATCTTCCAAGTTGTAAATAGCATTCAACAAGGAATCTCATATTTTTAATGAATGAAAAAATCGTATCCTTATATCAACTGCACCATTAAAGCTAAGTAAATCCCAATTTAATGCTAATTTTGTCATGCATGCTGTTTTAACCACAAACCAGCTCTGCCTATTATAAAACTGTAAGTATTTATGTTAAATTAATGTTTTAATAGTGTTACCCTCTGATATAGAGACAGAGTGCAACGTGTCATACTAGAAAAGCCACACCCACTGTAGGGAAATCCGTGCTGATCAATGAAACCAAATGTGAAGCAGCTATCAAAATATCTGTAGCTAGCTAGCTTCATATATCGTTTCTCCTACCTTTTATCAGACCGTAGGAGTCCATTCATACCAGTACAATGTGAAAATTAACTTTCACAGACTTAAAAACTTTCCATCACCGTAAAAAACAACATCATCATTAGTTTTCCTCCAGAAAACTTTTGACAACTTGAAATTTGGCGGAGTGATTTGAATGGATGTGAAAGGCTTCCTGATGGTGCATTCAGGGGGCATCTGACAACAGTAGACTATAGTCATTTTCAGCTGACTAATAGTATCAACTTCATAAGTTGCTGTTGGTATATTTAACCCAGAAGACAAGAAGCACCAATGCCATGAAGATATGTTCCCACATTTTGAAAGTCAGCAGCTCACCTCTGACCTTGGAAATACTGCTTTGGATATTATGTTGGTTCGCGAGTTCACAAGCTCTGCACAGATGAGGATTAATTTGCTTCAGTTTTTTTTTCCCACCCAGTTACGGCGCCAATTTGCTCTTGTAAAAGGTTCCTCCACCAGATAATAGTCCCCGGAGAAAAGTTTGCTTTACACAGACAATTATCAGTTCTGTTGTTTATGAATGGCAACGACTTGTTAGCTACAGAAGCAGAACATTATGAGGTGGGTGTTTCAACCAAAAATTCAAATTTGAAAATCAAGGGATTTTGATTATATGTTGTTAAATCTTCAGTACATCAACATGATTTGCAAAATGGTGTGTTGTGATGTAAAATGTTGCTGAATTGCACCTAAATGGGACAACAAATTCAAAATCACTAGTATGGCCCTTTAATTGCCACAATAGAGACACATACAGTGTGCTGTTGATAATAGTAATTAGGTTATGCTTGAGTTAGCTAGGTGTTACAAGCTAATGTCTGGCAATGTATAAGCAAGCTTGTGCATATACATTTACCCACATTAGACTACAACAGGAACTTTATACTCTACAGATTATTTAGCTGACAGCAATACAGTTAATGAAATCTGAGCTGAAACTGACCATTGGATATCTGACTTAGCAGTGACTGATGAGCTGCACACATGGAAATATTGAGCGGTGGGCGGGACTTATTTGTGCACTGTCTCTATTGACTTGAAGAATGGTAATGTTAGCTTACTTTACTTTGCTGTTAAACTTTACAACTGACGTGAACACTTGCAGCAATGGAAATCTCTCCTACCCCTACCCTGCTTGATATATGATGTGAAAACAGCATAAGACCCGCAGTCCAACAAGGAGGGTGTTTTTATTTCTTTATCCAGAGTCACAGACACTTTGTCAGTGTGTGTGTGTGTGTGTCGGGGGTGGGGGGTGGGGGGGTGCTACTCTCCACTCTCCACAGGACTCTGTGTAAGATGCTTTCAACAGCAGGCAAACTGGTTCTGCACTTACTGTGAGAGGAAGCGCTGAGTGTTTAGAGTACTCAGCCCGCTTAATGCATTATTATTGTTACTACATTCTTGAGGAGAATGGGGAAAATGGAACAAGGAATTCTTTTCAAGGGTCCAACCAGTAAAACATGTGGGCTAAATATAACATGGATGTTGACTGTTTCATTCCTTCTCTATTTAAGCTTATTTTTTTCAATTACATCTGATAAAGGCCTTCATGACTGTTTTCAATATTCTCAAGTGAAATGAACATTTCTTTTAATGGCTGTGAATGGCTCCCATCCATTTTCTACTCATTTTTTCAATTAAAGAAGGGTTGCAATTTGTTCGGTCTGAATCTTACAGTAGCTGTTCCTGATGTTGTTATGACATGCAAGACCCCCATTTAACAAAAATCTCAAAGGTTTTCCTTTTTTGAAGAAGAAGAAGAAGAAGAAGAAATAGTACTGCTTCTTATAAATGTTTTCCACTTTTAGTAAACCTGGGCTTAGGAAGGGAATGCAAGAGAGACCTGGGGGGCTGGGGGTGTCTTTTTTTCTTCTTCTTCTTCTTTTTTCTCATTGCATTACGAGTGCATCTCCACAATGAAGGACATCTGAACGTAAAGTGAGCCTCTTGTTGTCGGAAGGTAACCCTTTTAACAGTAAAAGGCAGTGCTCCTTGCACTAGAGTTCACAGCATACATAATGGAGAGGATAGTGTTACTTACTGCTTTAGGGCAAACAAGGCTGCCCTTAATTGCCTCACCAATATTTGCATGTCCGTCTCCGTGTTATTGAACACCCAGCTGAGTAACTGAGCACCCCGACAGAAGCACTATTTTAAGTTGTTTGCGGATTCTTCGGTGGGCTGAAACAAGACAATTACCAACCAGATTTCACACCATAATGACCATCTTAAGGGCCTTTCCAGTGTCCCTGGAAACTTGCACTCTTGCTTCCAGACCACATACCAGCATGCACCAACATCTATAGAGCTGACCCCAATCCTGACCCATGTTGGCTTTACGCTAAATAAGGTTTCGCTAATATGCAGCATGTAATATTTCATATTTATACTGGTTGGTAGTGAATAGCTGGATTTGCTACCAAAGAGACGAAAAGTGGTTTGTTTTGGTTTATGAGGCCGTGGCAGAGACAGTTGAGAAGAGTCAGGGTTGGTTTGGGTGAGGATTACACATCCATGGGGAGGATTACAAAGCTGCCTTACAGGTAGCCGTCAGGCCAAAAAGCATGCTCAGGCTTTTTCCTCTGGCTGTGTCTTGAGACACCACAGAGAAATGGATCATATCTATGGATTGTACCTATATACCACAACAGGAGCAAGCGAGTGAGAAACACTGTTGAAGAAACCAAAATATGATGAAGAAAATAGAAAATGCGCAGGAAACTAGAATAAATATCGGCGCAACTTTTATGTCATGGAAATCACTGAAGATGGCCAAAGGTGTTCTCCTACACAGGTAATGAGCCTTGGAAATTATCTTATGTGTAAGTTATGATAGAATGTTTTGCAGTCTAAATAGCTTAATATAATGGCAAATAAAATTACCTCGTCCCTTGCTGATGATGTCGCAGGTGACGATGCCATGATTTACTATAGTTGAGAAATATTGACTTTGTGAGCTCCCGTAGCCTCTGCTGGACGAGTTTGTAAAAGGGAGGGGCGGGGGAGGAGGGGCTGCCGTTTTGTTGCATTCTACCTTGTAACCATTAGATGCCGCTAAATCCTACTCACTAAACCTTTAATTCCTGCTTTGATTTGAGAAGTCTGCGTGTTCTCGGTGTGTTGGGGCCCGAGTGGGAAGCTCTTCAAAGTCAGCATTGCATTCACATGCTATTTTTGATAATGATGTTCATTTAGTTTGTGACAGAAGGCTGTAAGTCTTCTGTAGTTGCATCAAATCAAAATTTCCACGTACCGGTGTGTGAGAATTATGAGATTTTTCTGTATTGATTTAGCAAAAATAATCATAGGCAAGTGCTAGGGAAGAGTATGAAGCAAGACTATGAAGCAAGATTGAGGTGTTAGCCAGCTAACTTTATGTCTGAGTTTTCCATGTGATAAAAATATCTTACTTTTAACCTGTTATTGATCGCCATAGTAACGAATGCTGCATGGCTAACCTGCTGCAGGCAGGTTATGTTCAGGCTCGGGGATTAAAATATAAAAACACCTTTGATTGATACATTCCTGTGGAAAATGCATCAGTCTAGATGTGAGGATAGCAGGATGTCTCTTCATAAGATCATTCAGAAACCAGCAAAATCCTGATCATGTTATTTTTGAACGATATTGATCGTCAGCATGGGGGATACAATAGTTACATGAGCTGGGGCGTAGACTGGTGGAGGTTTGCCCCCATCAGATTTCTATTCTCTCTTTTTTTTCCTTTTTTTTCCTGTTCGCTGAAGGCAAGACGAGCAATTTAATTTTACACAGCCTATAATCTATACGCTAAAAGAGTGATGAAAGCAACTACTCACCACTTTCAGATGATATTTTTGTGTTTAACTTGAACTTGCTTCCAGGTGCTTCACACTGCTGTAATTGAAATTAACATCAACAACTAATAAGAAAATAATTCTTATTAGTGATGAGTGAGGATATACCACAGACATGCACATACACACACACACACACACGCACACATGTTGGATTGTTGGGAAAGAAAAAAAAGAAGGATAAAGAAGGGAAAGAGGGACAGTTATAACAAAGACTAAAAAGTGTGTTTTAAGATGGGATTTACCAATTGATACTGTTGTAAATTCCCCCATGATATGATAGACTATGATTATAATCCAGTCTGTCATTACCCACTTATGCCTTAATTGTGGGATAGTGACAGATGGAGTTTCTTGTGTGTGAAGTTTATGAACAAACACCGATGTGATTGCTTAAGTTGTCAGTATTTTAAATATGCTGTAAGCTATCAAGTTTACCTTTCAAGGCCTGTGGAATATGCAGTTGTCACATTATAAATAAACTATCGGGTATTAGTGAGAGTGGATTGAGTGTTAGCATAAAATGTATTAACTTGTGCCTTTACACAATTTGCAATTCTCCGCCAGCTTTCTTCTCTGGCCTTGGCTGCGGTGACAGTGTTGCTTTTAGCCACAAATATGTTTAAATTCCTCATATCCTTCAAGGATTATTTTCTGTTCCTCTGACGTGAAAAATGGGGTAGGGATCTTCATTTTGTTTCAGAAAATGCCCCATATTTATGGGAGTGCCTGATTTACAAAGCCTGGATTGACGATCCCCCAATATCCCCACAACCCACAACCACCACCACCCATTATCCACCAATTAAGCCTGATTGTGGTTATCAAGGTTTGACAAGCCAGCTAACACAGAGACAGCCTGGATGATTTAGACTTGTTTTGTAGTTGACCCCTCTGGACCAACCTAAACTGAGACGAACTGACCCTTGTCATTTTTATTGGTATGCATTTGTATGATCACTTTGGCGAAAAAAAAAATAAATTCCATTTCGAATTCCTCAGGAGAACTCGGACATTCTGGGTGGAGCAGAGCAGACACTCAGTCTAACTACTCCATATACTGTCGGTCAACTTATTCTCTAACAATGAGTCATATTTTGTGAATTTGTTGTACATTTTGCATTGAAAGCCTTCATCTGCTAACTACTAAATGTAGCCATCAATGAATGTAATTGAGTAAAAACTATAGCATGAAATGTTGTCGAAAAAAATTTTTTTAAAATTAAAGAAAAGTTCAAATGGAAATACAAAATTGTACCTAAGTACAGTAGCCAGTTTGCGTAAATGCGCTTCGTCACTTTCCAGTGTGCCCTCCAGCTTCATCAATAGAGGTAATGACCGAACTACAAATAGCACCACCTGTCATAACACGATGGTACTGAATTTGTAACATGCAATTATAAAAATTTCAAATACAACTGAGTTTATGATACAAAAATTAGTAGCATGTAACTTTTTTTTTGTATTTCTGCTTTACTTGACAGTGACAGTAGAGATAGACAGGAAAGACGGGGTTAAAGGGAGGGGATGACATGCAGCAGAGGGCGTGGGTTGGAATCAAACCCTTGTCACCACGGTAACAATACATGGTACAGGCTCTACACTGTGATCCACCTGAGCGCTCCTGTAGCATGTGACTTAAGTCACAATCTATACTGAACCTATGCTGAAAATGAACATTTCAGTACAATAACTGTGAGGAGATACTTTCCATCATCAAGATATCTCATTCAAGAATAAATGTTTACATTCTCGTTATTGATATATAGTTTTTTTAAATCTTGCATTCAGGCTTAAAGTGTGGACAGTATGTCTGTTGCACATGCTGAGGCTGACATGGAGAGACTAATACTTTCCAGAGTTCCTCTTTTTTTTTTTTTTTTTTCCTGACGATCCAAGCCAGCTGGCTTACGGCTTATTAATGACAATGCAGAGTTTAGTTCCACTGAAGTCGTTGTAATGGTAAATTCATGTAGCCTGTGGAATCACTGAGGCTTGTGTCACCACTGAGGAAAAGAAGAATTCGAGGTGAACAGACTACTCCTTGCCAGGTCACAGATGCTCTTTGTTGTAAAATGAATAAACTGTAAAAAGCACATGAACTCGTGTCATTATCAGAGACGGCCTGGAAGGTGCTGTGTATATTATTTTTGACATAACAACTACAAAGAGAAGAAACTAGTTTGGCAGAAATGAGATTTTAAATAAAAAGTCCTTAGCTTGGTAATAGAGCTTGTCATGCAGAACGTAAGAGGCATCTATTCTGTCATAAAAATCAAGCAATTATTTTTTATCACGCTGAGATAAATAATGATCAAAAAGTTGCAGCAGAGTGAGGACATAAATTAATTACAAATAAATATAAGGTGACTGTTCATAAGTAATCTAGTTGTGATGCATCACCAGAGTCCCCAGTGAGAGAGAGAAGGAGCTCAAGTTGAAGCAAAGTGATTTCCCTCAGGCAGACATGCCATTTAAGTATGCTCCATTGTTGTGGGTAAGATCCATTAGCCCTCACTCTGGTATGGCACATCAAAGCAAATTCTCACATATGGATTATGTGTAAATGGTATTTTGGAGGAGAAAAAAAAAGTAATTTAAGTGACTCTGAAACTGAGCAATTCAGGCTGTTCAATAACTTGAGCTTGAGAAGGCATTTGTGAATGTGTGTGCCTGTGCAAGCATGTGCGCATGTGTACAGCTTATGTATATTTATGTGTGTGTGCACGTGTCTGTGTGTGTATAAACAGCTTAATGGAACCAAGCGGATTTCATAATGGAAAAGGCCACCATACTGTAGCACGGCATAGTGTTGTTATGATGTGGATTACTGAGGTCACTTTAAAGGGAAATCAAACCTAAAATCAACTTAAAGGATAATTCCCATTTTTTTTAATGTGATATTCAGAGGGCTCTTTGCCCTGAGAGCAGGCCCGGTCTAAGAACCAGGTGAAACTGGATTGCGAAGTCTGGTGTTCTACTCATCACCTCAGAGGCATCAACAAAAAGTTGCTCCATGAATAAAAACCAAAACATGTTTCATAATTCATGGTCAAATCAAAAAGAAAAAAAAAGCCTTAAATCAACAAAAACACTTCTGCTAAACGAGGGTGATGGTTTTGAAACATTCTGCAGTTATTTATGCCAGTGTTAGTGCTGGCTACATTTTGTTGATGTTTACAAAGCTAATAGCAAAGAAACAAAATTCCATTTTTAAGTGGTTCTTGGATGCTCCAGCCAAAGCACCATTTGAATAAAAAGTGGAATTATCTCTTGAGACATTAGTCTGACAATATCATTTTTCTGTGCATTTACAACGAAAACATTCTGCTAACATCTAAAAAGGATGCATCTTAGAAGTCCAAAAACTCAGCTGTGCTGTAGGAGTGGAGTCTGTCCGCTGTGACACCACCTACAGTTCTCACTCTCTGCCACATGAAGGGGAGGAAGAGGCTGGATGAAGAAGATAAATCATTTGTCGCATTTAATTTGTTAAAGAAATGGCATTTATCCACTTATATATCATTTTTACAAAACAAATGTTCATTTTCTGTATTTTGCAACAAACTTTTGTTCTAATTTGCAGGAATCTTTGCCTTTCATCGCTCTGGTTTGGGCTACATTTGTGAATGTTTTCATGTCAATAAAAATGAGTGCCTAGGCCCTTTATAGCATCATTCATTCATTCAATATAGGTGATCCTTAAGTATAAACATAGATGTCTTAGAGGGTAATCTGATCCTAAAGTAACTTAAAACACTGGTTGTTATTGTATGCAAATAAAAATAAAGCATTTAAAGATTAAAAATAATTCCAAACTTGTATTTAAAAGTTTAGAGAATCAGTGTGTTTTGGGTGCTGCGCTTTGGGAGGCTGCGAGGAATTCAAAAATACTCGCTGTATGTATTCAAAACAGATCCATTTCTCCAGCTTTGCAAGACTTTTGTGGCGCTGAAACTCAATTTTCAAATATGAAAGTCTATTTACTATGTAGGTCTATTTACTATTCTGTTTGGGTTGATTTTGCGTTAAAGTCATATCCTACATACCAACACCATTTCAATGACACCAACGGGCTTGTGAGGAGCCCAGGCTCCACAGATAAGGGCATCAAGCGTTACTGGGTTCCTCCTTCAGACCTATTAGGTCTTGCAATGACTTCAAACACCAATTTGTTCTGCAAATAGCCCATTCAATTTGTGCCTGCCAAAGAGAGACACCTCTCTCACTCTCTGCAGTAATTGAATCTTCAAAGGGACATTTTCTTCTATTTCTGTCAGGCATTAGGGTGATGAATAGCAAACGGTCATTTGAACAGAAAGAGAGGATATATGTTTATCCATTTTCAGTTAGACGCTCATCATGAGCATTGATGATTGCCAGGCTGGAAATTGAATGGCAACGCTGCAGTGTTTTGAATATCAGTGCAGACACAAGTCACATACTGATATCAAGCCTTTGCAATGAAAGATAAGTTCATGGGCACTTAGCAAATGTGAAGTTGTATTAAGGCAGAAATAAAGACACGGCTGAAATGCCTCACTGGTAAAAAGAAGGAAAAGGCCACAACATAAAACTTACTTTGCTGCAGGGATGTAAGACTCTCACTGTGTGAACTGGAAAACATCCATAATAACAAAATATTGTACATAAACCCAAGCTAAGCGCATTATAATTGCCAGTGCTGCTGTACCAGTGAACACCAGGAAGGCTTTTAAATCTTCAATATTTTTTTATTAATTAAATACACCATACTGGAGCAAATGTCTCGGAAAATATCACAAATAAATTTCTCTTTCATTCAGCATTTATATGTTGGTGAAGATCTCTACATTACTGACTATGAGCATCTTTCTTTAGTTTGCCATGGGTTCAGGTTTTGAGGGGAGGAGGGAGGATTGGGCTGTGTGTAGAGGGCAGAATGTACTGTAGCCACGCCTGGACAACGACATTTACATGCATACTGTACATACATGGTAGTTTTACAAATACATCAAGAGTGTTCATGATTTGTTTTCCACAAAAAGCCACAGATTTTTTTTAAAACCCCATCGTTTCAATATATGCCACCGGAAGAAAACAAAACCAAAAAAAAAAAGAAAAAAAATAACACATTCCCCTTTTACAACACTTAAAATATAGAAAGTGGAAACACCATGTTGTTGGGAAATGAGGATAGAAAAGGAACAGAGAAAAATTAAAAGGTCCCGCTTTCCCCAAAATGTCTTTAAACAAACGTACGAATGCAGATTTGAAAAGCCCGCATTCATTTCACCTCATTTGTCTTTTTTTTTTTTCTTCTCTCTTTCCCTCACTTCACCCAGAACATCCTCCGCGCGTGTTGTTTAATTTTTGTCTTCCTGAAGAGTCCCTTGGATTCTGAGCAGTCTCCTTTTTTATTCCAAGGTCACGGAGTCCTCAGTATCCCAGTTCAGGTGCTTTTAAGTGCAAGTATCCGCCCAATATTTGGGGAAAGCCAAGATTGAAGGCTGAGCGCTTGGATATGGGCTGCAGAAATGATATCAGGATATTGGTAGATGGGAGAGGTTTTCCTGGGAGGCTCGGGTGATGAGCGAGGAGCTGGGAGCACAGCTAAAAAGGCCGGGGTGCTGATCCATGTTGTCTTGGGTGACAATGAGTAAGGACTAAAATGAAGGCACACATCCTGCTTCCTGCACAGCTCCCGTCTAACACACCTGAATAGTGGAAGATAAAAGTATAACATCAAAAGCTGCCATTTTTTTGGGGTTGGGGGGGGGTTACAAAAGGTTAGATGACACCGACAATAAAAGAGCCCTCATTCAAAAAAAAAACATCGCTTCCAAAACGCCTCAAAATGTTTCAAATGATTCCTGCATGTGATTCCGACTCCCATCAACTTTTCGCCAGCGCCGGCAAAGCCCCTCGTTTAATTTATTGATCAGCAAGGCTTTTGAAACCATCTGGTGCCCCATTTACTTTGCATTAACTTAAAAGCGCATTCATAAAGTGATTCTCTTTTGTATAATTATAACAATGCTCCAACATAACTGCAGGAGGTGTTAAGTTCCTGTGAAACCGAAACATGTAGGGGGAGTAAAGGCAATTATCTGTCTTGGTTCCACCAGCGTTCAGACCAACTTTTTCATCCTTTCTTTTCGCTTTTTTTTTTTTTTTTTTTTTTTTTTTTTTTCATGATTCTAAGGGGCAATTTACTTTTCCCTTCATCCCTCAAATCACTAGGAGGGCTTCAGTCTATTAGTAATTGCAAACTCCTACTTGGGGGCTAATTAAAGTGACTGACGCTGGGAGGGTCTCATTCCCCTGGGTCAAAGTAGCTCCATATGAGAAAGGTAATTTGTCTGTCCTGAACAAAGAGATTAGGAAGAAGCTGGGAAGAAAGCTTAATAAATGAGCATCAAATGTCCTATGCCGGGAACGCAGACAACACCAATTATGTCACTGTGAAATCGCACATAATCAAAACAATGGTCAATAGACGAGCCCGCGCTTCCGTACCGGCGGTGACTGCTTCATTTTCGAGCCACGCCGCGTCTCCCGTTCGCCACTGAGCTCCGTCCTCCCCCCTGCACACGCCGCCGCTCCGCGCCAGCCTGTGTTTCTTACGCTCAATTTATGTTCTGCTGCTGAGGATACACAGCCTATATTGATTTTGAGAACCTCTCACCACAAGCAGTTATCCTACTGTAAGTCTGTGTTATTTGAGGGGCGCCCATATACAATTTTTTTTTTTTTTTTTTTTTGCAACAACTAAAAGAAATGAAAATCTTTATCTAATAAAGTGCTCCACCAGCAAGATAATTCAACTTATTTCACCAACAGAGATAACAAAAGCATCCCGAGACGGCTTCCACTGAGGGAGGTGTCTCTGTTTATTTAATAATTCTCTCTCCACTATAATTAAAGCACCAGGGCCAATATTCAGATTGCATTTTAGCATCAATAATTCAGTAGTTTTCACTACAATTGATGTTAGTGCATAAATAAACAATGAGGCCTCATATTTACTGTGCCAGCCATGGTACAAGAGACATGGGGGTGGGAGTAAGGACTTAAACAGACATTTAAAATTAAGCTAGATAATGCAGCGGCTTTCAATTTAAATGTGAGGTGCTCTTAGAGCTCTTAGAGCTGATTTGTAAAAGTGACAAGCCCTTAAAAGGACCGTGACGTGAAGGGTGGTGGGGTGGGAAGGGTGGCCTTAATGGAGTTCTACCTCTCCTCCACTCACAAAACCACTCAAGGTGAAATGCATGCTCCCAACAATATAATTCCTCTTTCAGTCAGACTCTGACACACTCAAAAACACTTCTGTATCTCTCTCTCTCTCTCTCTCTCTCTCTCTGTGCTGTGGGTGCAGACAAGGTATCAATAAAGCTCCTTGTTGTGAGGCAAAATGATTATATCTCCTGTTGGCAGAATGAAGCTATCCTGAAGAATGAAGTTATCCCTCGTATATGATTAGGCCTTCTGTTTTGCTTTCACTGGAGGCATCAAGATCAAATCAGGGAAAGCCATGATGACAGGTTTCATGATATACTAGCAGCAGCTTGGTGTCTGTGTTCAACCTCAGGCCGTGTATACATATTTTTGAACTCAGAGTAATAACTCCGAGCAGGTGATCCCAGTCATATTGATAGACTAGTCGAACGCTATGTTAAAAAAAAAATTGCGTATTAATAGCAAGGCATGTTGTCATTTTCAGTACAATTGTAAATCTAGTTTGGGGCGTCAAATAAATCCAGAATGAGTCAAATATGTATCTGCTCCTAACAGACTGAGTGAGGAGAACGGCACAAAAAATCATTTTCAAATGCTTTGTGTTGACATTTAATACAGATTTTCTGAGTGCATGTACTCCAACAAGAATGATGGAAAAATCTATCGCTTGTCTAAAAATTAAAATGCATCTCTGGTCTGTAAGATTTAATATCTATTGCATGCCTTGCAGTAAAGATGAATCAATGACATCAATATAAACAGAATGAAAAATATCGGCATGGAAATTACAGGGTTTTTTTTTTTTCCCTGCTAACAACTCCCGTTGACTGATGACAAGCTTTCCGTGACTGTCCTTTTCTTTGAAGTTATGATCTGACCCTTTTAATACTTTGAAATGAGACCACAAACAACTTCAGAGCGCTCTCCACCAGTGGCAGAAAAAAAAACAAAACAAAAAAAAAACGAGCGGCTGTCATATTTCAGCGATGGAGGGAGGGCTTCGCAGACTGACGAGTGGCTCTTACCTTCTGGTCGGGCAGTAGTGGGTTTGTCTGCAGTGAACTCAAATGGCCGTTGATGAGTGCTGTGGGTCTGTCGTGTTCGCAGAACAGGCTGCCGTTGATGTAGTGGAACC
>OMLF01013398.1:14007-38668 GCA_900302615.1 Holocentrus rufus | reverse complement strand
CCTACTCGCTTACCCAAAGGACTGAAAGAAATGCAGAAATCTGCTGAATCATGTCATCCTTTAGATTATCTTCTGTGTCAGAGACAAATGCCTCTCAGGTTCCGGGATCAATACGTATGTGTGTGTGAGTGTGTGTGTGTAGTAGTGACCTTGGGGTGAGGTGAGGCTGGTCACTGCAGCACACTTGACCAGGGAGTCAGGGCCGCGGCCTCAGTGCAGCAGCAGAAGACAATGAAACAGCCAGCACCCTCAGCCTGCCTCTACTATGCACAGGACTAAATCACTTAAATGTTGTGCATGAAAACTAGGCACTGTGCAACTCTGTGTCAGTGAGCGAGGCATAAATGTTGAGAGATGTGACACAGGAGGTACAAACACTTCAAGGCTCGTTTCGTAAATTGCTGCTTGCAATCAATAGTGCATCGCTTTCCTGGGTTTTTCCTGCTATTTCAAAAGAACTACTCTGCAATGGCACTTAAAATAGACATGGGGTTCTCAGGGATGGAAGAGCAGGCTTGTTGCCAGCTCAAATCCCTGAATCAGCTGGGAAATGTCTGGGTGGGGCAAGTCAACGAGACGCGCAATCCTTCCTGCATCAACTATCACCAAAGTTCTGTAGAGAAATGCACTTGAGCCTCAGCTACTTCAGTGAAGCCACTCAGTGGCTAACAGCAGAGGTCTGCGCTGGGCAGCTTCCAAATGAGTCTGTGAAACTGCAGTAAAGCAGGATGAAAAAGAGCCAGGTCTGCTCTACACTAAATAAAGTGTAAAAAAAAAACATGCAGTGGATTTATGGTTTTGTAAACTATGGATGCTGCTAAAATATATAGTCTGCAACTGCACAAGCATTGCAGTGCAAAACTTTCAGCACAATTTTGATTCACTCATGAAATGTTTTCACAGATATATCTTCATCAAATCGGGTAAACCAACATTTGATTTGCAGATATAATTAACGCATAAGAATTCATCAAATGCATCCAACACTTGCATTATAATGCAAAGCATCTGAGACGTGGTGATTGGCAATTGATTTTTCCATTGACTGGACTTCCATTAGAGAGTAATAAATTTGATGCATTGGCTGCTGAGGCAGTTCACCTACCTCAGTGAAATGAGACACATTATATTTTGTGGCTTTTGCTTGCATGAAATATTTGCAAAGAAGGAAGAGCTTCCCACACTGCACAATCTTTGCTCAATGGATTTGAAACAGGTTCCAGCAGCCTTGTGTTTGTTTGCTGGGAGTTCCTGAGGAACTATGGACAAGCAAAACATCCAGGTAACGTTGACAGAGAGCCTCTCTGGAAGCTGGGAAACCCTTCACCAGTTTGAAATACATGAATGTATTGTAGATTTGTAATTGATCTTCAGAGCCACCAAAGGGTGCACTCAAAGGGAAGAACAAAACAGAACCCAAGTCCACAACCTGTTCTAGTCACACCACAAGTCTATAAGCTACGCTACACAGTCTATGCATTGGGGGTCCAGATAACTCGAATGGCTGGATGCATCAACCTCAGTACCACTGGTACAGCTTTAACAAACTAGCATGCCCTTGCATGGAGGAGTATGTGATAGGTCTATAAAACCAAAGTTCTCCATTTGCTGGAACAATGGGAACCGTGTGACTTCAGCACAGTGGTATTCCAAACAGGCCACCTAATTGAGAGCAACAAGGTGATGACTTTCGAGTTATCCAGAGACAGGGGGTCTATATTGTCGTTGTCTAAATGGGTGGACTGTTCGCTAGTCAGAAAAACGCAGACAATGAGAGAATGACACACTGCAGGCATTGACAGAGGGCTCACAGTTCTGGTCCGAGTCTTCTATCAGGATTCGCAGTTTCTGCACACAGAGCTGAGAGAGAGAGAGAGAGAGAGAAGGGGGAATAGAGGAGGAGAGGGAGAAGGGGAAAAGCTGTTATCATCACTGTAAACCTTTCCACACCAGTTTCAGTCTTGTCATGTGGCCACACTTCATAGAACATACATGAGGCAAAGAAAAGTGGGGGAAATGGGGGCCTATATTTCGAGGGAAAAATGTCCAGTTCATGCATTATTGACTGTCTGGAGGACTGAAACCAAAGAAAGACATTTATGAATCTTGTTAACCTGTCTGACCACTTGCATCTCAATGGAAAAGGTGTTGGGGCAGACAGACTTGAGAACAGAAAGAAACGGATGAAAACATGCAGTGCGATTCAACTGGAGTGGAAAGGGTTTTAATCGATGTCTGACTACAAGAAAGCACGGACACAGGAGTGGACCTCAGAGCCTTACCTGAATACTAGCACTGTGGTTGGGCATCCCAGAGGACAAGGAAATCAACACTGCAATGCAGGACAAAGGAACAGTGAGATCTGAATCTGAACCGCAAAACAGCAACGTCCGAGATGTGCATTTACTCAAAATCTGGATGCAAGACAGAAGTGCCTCTTAGTGCACACGTCGAGCTCAAATCCCCAGGATCACTTGAGGTCAATGTTCAAGTTAAATGAGTTTATAGAATTTTGCTCAGGCTGCTTTTTAAATTTAATTCCCCCAGTAGCGCAGACAAAACGCTGCATTATGCATTTTGAAAAACTGAGAGGATAAGAGGAAACACTTTTGGATCATCGTGGATGCCAAGAGAACAGAAGTACTGACCTGCAATCACCGTGTTGACACATTCATACAGCAGGGACATGGCAGAGGTACTGTGAGAGGGGAGGATGAGGTAAGAGAGAGGTAAGGAGAAATAGAAAAGATTATTATTGGCACATCCATCAAACCAGGCTCTTCCTCTACTGCCTGTGGAAGAGATTAAACGCAGAGGGATTTCTGTGGCCATCTCACCTGTGGATTAGGTTTGTCAGAGGTTCGATCAGCTTCTTCCCCAACCGTGGCTCCAGCGGTGTGAGCGCACCAAACTGTAAAACACAGAGTGCAATGATTATCTTACATCTCAGAATAAAAACAACAGATTTTAAAGAGGAAAATCCCTTGGATACTCCAACACTGTTACATATAATCAATTTTTCATATTCAGTATATTCCAGGAGTTAATTTGTGGTGATGTGCTGTGAGCTGCTTGTTAAATCCTGGTCTGGGCATGCAAAACCACACACAAAGACGTCTTGTTCCCTCACCAGTTTGATGATCTTAATGAGAACCCAGTTGTTAGTGGAAGAGGTCATGAGCTTGAAGAAGAGCGGGGCCAGAGACAGGTAGTTCTTGGGATTCCTTCGGGCCAGCTCACAGATAACGTTTACTGCTGCTGACTGGACACCTGAGGAGAAATAAAGACCTCAGACAGGCAGGCAGGGTGTACATCATGCAAGCAATGTGTTAGACTAACCAGTTATTTCAGCCAGAGAGGTGGCTGTACGCTGTAGCACCAATGAAAATACTATTTATAACAAAGAGAAAAAAAAGGTAATGATGGCTGCTGTGGGGAAACTGGGATGTAGCAAAAGTAACTGGATACAGCATGGGAGAAAAGACTCAATAAAAAATACAGCAGAGCAGGAATATTTAAATGTTAAACAACTGACAATGTCAACACTAAAATATGTTTATTAAAAATGTATGAATATAAGTATGAAAAATGAATCTCATGAAAGCATGCAAAACCCTGAAATGAAACAAAATGAAAAAAGGATATAAAACATACCAAAGATGTCAAACTTATGCAGTATGAGTGAAAGATTATTAAAAACAAGCAAATAAATAAATAAATAAAAATAAAAATAAAAAAGATTATAATCCTCCCCTTTACAGCTGTGCAGCTAGTTCTGGTTTTCCCTAGTGCCTCTGTCAGGTTATGTCACAGTTGAAATATCCAGCTTGTATCAGATAAAGTCTTTACACGATGTCAGGCCGGTGAATATAGCCTCACTAAAGAGAGTGTGACAGCACAGGTACGGCCCTGGCACTATGTCATAAAACAGGTCAATTTCCTGTGAGGCGTTCTTGTTGGAGCAGCAGAAATGGTCCCCTGTGCTGCTGAATATTACCAGACAGCTCTGGCAGTATCACAAATGAGCCTTTCTTATTCTCATAGCTTTAGCTGCTGAATAATTCATAGGGTTCAGGTGACAGAGAATGTCTGTCCCCATGGGCGCCGGCGGACTCCACAATTTAGCTCCTTCACACTGGGAACAAGTCCGTCTGGCCCAAATAAAGAGAACAAGGAACGAAGCAGACACAACCGGGACCCCTGGAAGAACGAGCAAACGGGTCTCTTGTCTTTCTCAACAGTAAAATGTGGGGCGCCAACTTCTTTGGAGTCTTTTGGGATACCTGGGTCTGGATCCTCAAGTTTCTCCTTGAGCCTGGGGAAAGCAGGTCGCAGGGACTCGGGGTACTTCAGGAACACCTTGTACATGATCAACACCGCTTTCTTCCTGATGTAGGGCTTAGTGTGCGACATCTAGGGTGGGAAAAGAGGTGACAGTTAAGACATTGTTGTGTTCAAGTTGTCAATAAAAAAAAACAAACAAACCCCTCCTTCCATTAAACCCCTTTCTTGGCCTTTCCTACTAAAATGTAAAAGAAAAAAAGGGAGAAGTAATAGGAAAATAAGAGTGGAGCATTTACTCAATTGTTAACCTCACACAGCCAGCTTATCCCCACACGTTCATTTTCAATGGTTTCAACAAATTTTTGATGATTTTTCACTCGTGAAACCATCTGGCTATGGTGAAGTGTGGCCAGATGGTTTTTTGGAAGGATTTTTGAAAGCCACAACACAGCCGGCAAAATCAGTGTCCTCTGAGGAACTACAGGCTTAGGTGTTGATGACAGCGAGACGCTATGGTGCACTGAATTTGAAAACAGAAACAAGCAGACATTAACACAGATTTTCCTTACAAAAACAGCAAGATCCATGTACCAACATGCTAACAAGCTAGTGATATGTTTAACAATATGTCTGCTCTCATCCTTCATCTCAGTTGCTGTTTGTTTTGCTTTGGTTATCTTGCACTGCATTATATAGTTAATTTGTCTAACTGAACACATAACAAATGATTGACAGATGGTTGATCCAATCACCTGCTACATATTTTTGTAAAGGCCTATTGCTGCCACTCCTTTACCAAACGGTTTGAACCCGACTGTGTCCACATTGTGTTTTGTCAAGTGAACAATAGAAACGAAATCAGAGCAAATGTGGAAACCTCTTGACATTCTGAAGGACTCACCAGAGTCATGATGTCATTGGCAAGGTCCCGGGCGAGGTCCGGGGTCACAAAACAAGAGAGGCCAGTGAGGGCAACACCTGTGTCATACTGGTTGGGGCTGCTGAGATCCTGGGAGGAAAAAATACAAGAATGAAAGAGGGAAAAAAGAGAGAGAAGGAGCTGGCAGAGGGAGAGATAATCTTCAGAGACACTCGGGCGTGGAGTGCAGGGAAGAGGAGCGTCACTGACCTTTCGGATCTGATTGGTTGTCAGCATGATGACATCAGTGCTCTCGTGAAAGCACTGAGAAGCAGCCAGGTAGCCAATCCTCTGCAGGAGGAACAGCGAGCAGAGACATTCAGATATCATATGGAATTTTAAATGTGATACTATATTGTGAATATTATAGTTGAATGCTACTATTATGCAAATTCTACAGCTTGTACTTATTTCATAGACATTTGCCCATACACGGGATCTGCTGTGACTGTCCCTTGTGCTATTTTGGGTGAATACTGATGTAGAAGCCTAGCTAAGATGTTAGAGAAGAGGGTGGCCTAGTATGTCATTAGGATCAGACAGCTGCCATCACAGATGTTTCATTGAATTAGGCCCACGACACTTCCAGATGTCTCACCAATTAGTTCTGGTATCCCAGAATTCCCTCATCCACCATCACTCTCAACACTGATTAAAGCTAAATTCATCTGCACTACCCTGTACCTGCATTTGCCCATGACATTAAATCCAATAATCGGCTCTGACGGTTGCTTTCTCAGACCTGCATTTCTAAAACTCCTCATTTTATTCCTGGCTCCCGGTCTCACCTTGTATGTGAACTTGGATGAGCTCATGACTTCAACGATGTTGAAAGCGGCCCAGCTGACATCATAACCCAGCATCTGAAGCTGTAAACACAGAAGAGAGACAGACAGAGAGAGAAGATGAATCGAGGTGGAGAGGGGCCTTGGACTGTCCCTGTGGAGCACGGAGAGGCTAAATGCATTGAGCTGAGAGCTTTCAAACTGAGCACTGATGCCAATCGCAGTACGACATGTAAACCTAAATGTGGGCTTGGGCTATAAATAGAAACAGTGCTTTCTTTTAACAGAAATGGGACTTAAGAAGCACAGAGACATGCAGCAAAGTGGGGGAAAAGATACAACTAGCCAAGTACACATTAATCCCCCACTAAGGTTCCCATCCAACCTACATAGTTTTAAATTGCTGATCAGGCAAATGTTAATTATTTTGCATTTTAGTTGTGGCCCCAAATACCCAGATGGCTTGTAGATGGCCTTACACATGGAGAGGATCTATCCCTACATGTATAGGTGTCTACGTAATGGGGGAAGTGATGAAGAGAAGTGTCAGTGCACCAGTGGAGGGTGCTGAGAGAGCTTACGTAGGTGAGCTTGCACACGGCATTGGCTTTGACAGCGATGTTGTCCTGCTTGAGCTCCTGTTTGATCTCATCGATGCAGGTGGAGATGTACTTGGCCTGAGGGCAGACAGAGGAGAGGGCAAACAGAGAGCACATCTGATTAAGTGGAGCGATAACCAAAGTGGGAAATTACTGCCAACCAAACCACCACACACACGCTAGCAAATCTTTGACTGTTGCTGGTAAATTTGTCCAATACACTGGCTAGTTTGACAGGTGACCTGCGACTGCCTGCAATTTGGAGGTCCTATTCCATTTTAAAGCTAAATACTCAAAAGTGGCTGGTGAACTTTGGAAATGTGAATGTGCCCTACAGATAATAAATGTTTCCTTACTTGGTGGTCATTGCTGATTCATGTGAAACAGTGCCATTTACCTATGAGGTGAGTGTTGTTATCTACTACTACTTCATACAGCTTAACACACACCAAATTCTGGCCGAGCTTAAAGAGAGAGAAATATGGGACAATGTCGTGACCAAATGATTATACAGTATAATTACAATTACACAGATACTAAATGTGGTCTGTTTTGTTTATGCAAAAGGGCACAGGCAACCGTTCTTTTGTCTCACTTAAAACAGAGTTCTGTCAATTTAAGGTCTGTGCTACTGTAGCTTGTCAATAAATTAATGCTTGCAGGAGCCTTAAAAGTTTGAATGAGTCATAAAAAAAGTGCATGAGTCAAAAAAATGCAGTTCTATTGACCTTTGGCATAACAGACAAGATTACTCATTCACCACTTAACATTTCCCTACAATCGTGATAAAACATAAGGACACGATTAATTCAACCATGGAGGACAAGCTTAGCCGGGCCTTTAAACAGGCAATCGGTCCAACACTGTTGAGAGGAGCAACCTTTGAAAATGGACACGTACACATATGGCCCTGTAGAGTGTGAGTGTGTGCTGGTCATGTGTCTGCAGTCATGAGACAGCACAGTGACAGGAGGAGGTAGAGGGGGGTGGGATTGTGTTCTGCTGCTGCTCCTGGAGGAGAGGAAGCTGACAGTGCTGGAGGGCAGGCAGGGGGAGACACAGCATCACCAGACACACACACCGCTCACCCATCACACTCTCCTTCAACAACCAATTCAGAACCAATTGAAATAAGTGAAATAGTTGTCAAAGCGCCAACGCAGACGCTCTTTCTGCAGGCGCAGCAGGTTGAGCTGGAGATATAGGGGGAAGTAAAGGAGGGATATGAGGTCTTCCACAGAAAGGAAAGCTTAGTCAGTGGTAACTACCGCTAGGCCTTTTCATTTAACACAAGCCAAATCCAAGTGGGCCTTAAACTCCCATTGCCAATCTGGATTCTAACATAAATTACAATTAGAACATCCTCACACCTTTTTTTTTTTTTTCTTTTAATGTGCCTGCTGTTCCAAAGACGTGGGAGGTAGGGAGTGAATGAATGAGCTGTGGAAGGGCTCAGCAGTACACACGTGAAAAACAAATAGAGAGAGCGTATGTGAAACTGTGGGCTGGCCAGGAAAAAGTAAACACACATACACACGCACACACCGTATTAATATTTCAGCAAACTGTCCGCCGTTGGCTGGGCAACCAACATCTTATCTAGGCAGGCCAGGTTGGGTTACCTATGGAGAACGGCTCAGTCTATAAGCTGAATCAAGAGATCAAGCACGGATGGCTCAGTGCAGACCAAACAGCAAACCTGGGTGGTCATTTCCACATCCAAAAGCACAGAGGGACAAACACAGATGACACTAAACCTCCGCCAAATGCGCATACAGCTGATTAGCTCTGCTTGTGAAACTGCATGCGCCCAGTGCTTGTAAACATGGTCCCTGATGGGGTGGCAAACACAGGACAAATCTGGCATTTTGGGGGGGAAATAAAGCGGACAAAATATCCATCTGAAGGCAGTAGTCAGGCCAGACACAGTAACTCTAAATTTCACACCTGGCTTGCAGATTGAGACAGGTATACACAGTGCCAGCACAAACACACACCACCACTACCACACTTTACAATATGGAGAAGCATCATCACTAGCAGCAACAAGGTCGACACCAACCTCAAAATCAACATAATGCTCATTACAGCTGTAGGATGGCTAATGAAATGGAAACATGGCTTTAATTATATTTCCCAAAAACAGTGCCCTCTAATGGTCCATGCCACCCCACTCCCCCTCAGGTCTGACTCTGTAATGAGCTTTTCACCCACAGCACAGATAAAGATGACATCACCTTCAATCACTGATGTGATGTACAAAATGAGTCTCTGACTAACTGTTTTGTCTCCCGGAATATTCTATAAATGTTTTCTGTTTTTGTAAACACAATCTCAAAGACATAGCAGTCCTAGCAAATTGCTATTATGATAACAGCACATTCACAGTGATGATGTTTTCTTAATTATGGTTATGAAAGTGAACCGAATCTACAGGTTCAAATAACCAAAGGCCTCTTTCACAGACAGTGTCCTGTAGTCTGGGAGAGCATCACAGCATTCATTCAGAAACTAACGGCTATCAAATGTAATGACAGCTCTCACTTAACTGTTACACAAGTTAGCTCCACTGAATGCTTTCTGAGAATAAGTGGTCAACATGAATGCCTTTTGCCAGGCCCATTTTATTTCATTAGAGGCAATAACTAAAGACTGGACAGTAGTCTTCGATGCTAGTAGCGTTAGCAGTGCTTTTTGGTGCGATCCGCTTTATCCGGATGATCGCCTGGTCAAGCTAGCTTCCTATAACTTGCTGGTACTAACGTTATGTTAGCTGGCTAAATGAGATTCAGAATTGCTGTTTAACGCAAGGTATACAACGTCACCTTGATAGCTTAAAAATGACAGCTACCTTAAACTATAGAGTTGGCGAGTAAATTCATCCCCCCACTTTATGTCAAAATCAAGCTGGCTGCACAAGCCATTGAAAAAGCACAGACTCTCCCCAAGACGAGAAACGTTTGCTAGCGGGTGGAATGGCTGAGCTGACTCGAGCAGTAAGCTAATGCTAGCTGGCCAGCCTACCTAACGTTAACTTACTTAACGTTATCTAGTGTTAGCTGGCTAGCTAGTAACGGTAACGATGACAGGGGTAGCAGAAGCTATTTGTTGACGTGCAAAACACTAATGAATGTGAAGGTGAAAATGTTACAGGTGAGAACATCTGCTAGTTGGTGGTGTTACCTCATCTTCCTTGTGATTCCTGATGCCACGTACTAAATCTTGAAGGTTTTTATCGAACATCCGATCGATGCTCCCTTTCACAATCTTCAAAGCCATGTCTAACTGTGACTTGTATCGCTTCTGTCCTGTGGGACCAAGCGCCTGACAGAGGTCTTGTGGGTGCTGACCGACCCGCTGGACTGTCTCTCATCCACCCGGGTACCGTCTTTGCAGGATCCGCCGCTGTTTACTAATCCCGGGCAGATGAAGGCGAGGCCAGACGGGGCGTCCTGGGCTGTGCAAAGACGCTGCCAATGGATCAGTGTAGGAAATGGCTGACAAAATGGCGTCTGAAGTCAGCTGACTTCAGTATTATGCGAGATTCTCATATGGGAATCAATGAAATTAAAGGCCGCTGCCACTTTATTTATAATTGAAATAGTAACCCCATCAAATTCAATGCGTGACATTGCTAGCCCGAAAGTTCATGCAACAATGCTCCAATAATGGCAGACGAGTTCTGTTAACGTGTTCCATGTTTTTTTTTTTTTTTTAATACAAGACTTCCACAGACCTACAAGAAGATGGATATGTAAGAATTATGATCTAGATGAAATGCCACTGGGTACCATTAATTAAAAACTCATCAACTGTCAGGTGGTATGCTGTCTTTTGGCAGCACCCCCTTTATCATGAGGCACAGTTAATAAATGCACGGCAGATTTTACATAAGCAATGAGTTGGGGTCATAACCATGCTGAGATTTTTATTCAAGTCTCAACTAAATGATAGAGTTGTTTCACCATAGAAATGTTTTACCAATTTACATAGCACTAAAAACACTCCTGCTGTATGTGCATGACAGGCAAATGTCAAAATAGGCTTTAGCTACATAGGATCTTAATAGCTTTTGCACAACTTGCAAATAAGGGCCATTTCAATCTGTACAGTTATCCCATTTAATATGCAAGTTAAGGAAAGCAGACACTATAGGAGAACAAGATGTTCGGGCGTGTAACTCCACAGCATTCATTAGTTAAGACAAAAATATAGACACGAATATTTGAAAACAAGGTTATAAAAAAGTAGATGGACCTCAGTTGGAAAGCAGTTTCAGTGATTCAATTCCATGGCTTAGAATTTCATAATGGATTAATAGGAAGCAAGACCACATAATTAAAAAAAAGAGAGAAAAACAATTATTTAACATAAAAGACAAATAGTACTGCACCACTCTCGCTGTTCCACACACACACAGACAGTAGGCCTTTGTGATGTTCATTAGGCTTTATATAAAAAGGTAAAGCCAAAGCATGTACGACTGGGGGGGAAAAAAACACCTTCAAAGCGAAACATTCACAGCATGGCTCCATTTCCACCCAACTTCCCTGTGGGGTCATTAAAGTTTCACCTTATTCTACCCCAACCTCAACTCCTCTCAGAAGTGCTAAAAATGGAATCACTCAATATACATACAATATAACAGACCAATGCCAGAGTTCATGTGGGAGGAAAAAAAACAAACCAAAAAAAAAAAGGTAGCTTGGAGCAGGGGTGCGGGGTGAGGATCCGGGACGGGCCGAGTGTCGTATAAAAGGAAAAATTCATTTCAGAAACAAAGGGGTTCACGCAGCGTCACAAACTACCAGACTAGTGAGCTTTCCTTTTTGCTTTGACAGACAATGGACCGAAGAGTTTAAACACATGGGCCCTCTGGTTTGATATCATTACGGTACTGAACGTCCAAAACGTCGACACGGGAGGACGGGTGCTCGCTGCAACACTTGGGCCACGGTGACCGAATGATGTCAAACAAAGGAGGCCGCCATCTTTCAGCACTTGGTCCACTGTGGACGTCCTTCAAAGTTTTTCAGCTTTCTATGGCAGGTGGTTCCGTCTCTGCGGGGATGCCGTGGTCTGCTTCCTCGTACGTGTGCGTGTGTTGCTCAGCAGGGCTGTCTGCGCTGGGTCTAATCCCCAAAGAGAAAGCACACAATTATAAGTGTGTCAGTGTTTAAATTGCACCGGTATTAAATGGCACAGATAATCACGTGAGCACTGAGCGAAGACGTATAACAATACAGGGCATGCAAGCTCCACTGAACCCTAAATATGGCCATTTGCCAAGACTCCCTTTCATCTGACAGGCGGAGTTTTTAGTTACGACATGAAAGATACTCTTTCAAGCAAATGTAGAGCGAGTAAACAAAGACATTTTGCTTCAAACGGGATGTTTACCTGGTTGGGCTTAAAGCCGTGTGCTCATTATTCTCCTCTTGGGCAGGGGAATTTGGCTTCTCCTCCACCTCCGCATCCTCTTTTTTCTCTTCTGATTCCCCATTCACAGGAGCAGAATCTAGAAAAAGGAAACCCATATTTATATACTGCAGATATTTTCATTTTCATCAATTTTAATATAGGGCAGGGTAGACTGCAGTGAATATATCTGTCCCAAAGAGAATATCATAGTAATGCAAAAACCACCTGACAGCAAGATCCAAAATCTAGCCTTCACCTGTGTTTTGGGCCTCCTTCCCATTGTCCTGGGGTTCCTTGGCCTCTGTTTTAGGTTTAGCTGCCACCTCCGTCTTGCCCACAAAGCGGAGTTTTAATTTGTTGTAGACGTCACTGGCTTTTTCCATGACTGCATTGCTGGCTTTATACCGCCGAATCTGTATCATCAATAACAAAGAGAACGGAAGTTAACAATGGACAAGAGAACAAAAGTAATGAAGAAAACAGAAAAGCATAGAAACTACAGTTGACGCATGATACCTTGGGCACAATGTATTTCTGCTTTAATTTGAATTGTCTGCATAATTTTGGGACCTTAGAATGTGAACACAGGACATCATTATAATCTTTTGAACACTGCCCAAGTGTGGAAGAATATCTACCTTTTTTAGTGTGGCAATAACGTCAGCATTCTTATGCAGGATTTGGCTGGTGACAGGCACAGCCTCGAGCTCTCCTAAGGCTTGTAGACACCGCTCTATGTCCTGGAAAACACACAATACAGAATAGTGCTTTGATTTTCATTTAAATGAGGCTGTACAGAGGTGCTATAAGACAGAAAAGGAAGGAAATGTTTTCTTAATACAGAAATGGAAGAAAATGCCATTGTTCTGTCAGATGTGACTTACTGGGTTGTCCACTTTGAGTGCAAACTTGATGTCTGTGTGGAGTTTCTGTAGCTTTTCCTCTGGTGATGGCTCTGCAAATGGACACAAGTGTTGCTCAGTATACCGCATTAAAAACAATGCCATCCATCTAATTTAAACAAGATCCACAGCATCAGCATGAATCTTTCACTGAATCTGTCTAAATGTGGAACTGTTTCCGACTATGCAAATGAATTTCCACCAGGCTATTACCGCTCGCCTGCCTCAATGGACAAGAAAAGTGTTTGTGAGTTTATGGCAGACTGACCCTTTTTCTTCTCCACTTTCTTCTCTGGAGGCCTCTCTGGTTTGCGTCTGGGTTTTTCAGGCTTGGACCTGAGGGAGAGGGAGCTCAGTGATCTATGTACATTCATTTTTAATCAGGTTAACCGAATGAGGGTTTACATTCTGTAGTCTTTGGTTCCCCATGATGCACTCACCGCGCCCTGGACTTCTCCTCTGACCGCTGGGCTTTCTTCTCCTTTAGCTCCTTCTCCTTTCTGTCTTTCCCCTCCTTCTCTTTCTTCACTCTCGCCTTCTTCTGGTTGTCTGGCCGTTTGGGAGGTTTTTTCACCTGTGTGATGGGAAAAGCACAATGGAATCAAGTGAATGGTACTTAAACCACAGCGATCTCACTAGTCAGCGCGAATTCTTTACATAGAACATCGAATCAAAGGAATGGGATCGCACAAATCCACTTAAGTTTCAAAAAGCATTTGTGGATGGCAGGTGGACTAATTTAGATAAATTGGATCATCCTCACATCTAACAGAAAAAAATCTATAATTTTTTAATGAGGACATAACACAGGCAATGTTTGTATTCTTACACATCTTCAAAAACAGTCCATCAATACAGTAGCTGCCAAAAATTCCTATTCCTTTGAATAAAGCTAAATGGAAGACATAAGAGGATTAAAAACGGAAGCATTGTTGTTTTTCTCCAGCTCGTGACTGTACCTCAATTGGAGCTGGAGAATCAGAGTCGGAGGGCGCGGGGATCGGGGGTGGAGGGGGTTTCTTGGACTTCTTCAGCGGGTGGTCGTCTACACCCTCGTCCGAGCTACTGCTGCTGTCGCTGTCGCTCCCTTTTTTACCCTTCTCCTTCTCCTTTTTCTTCTTCTCCTCCTCCTCCTTCTCTCTCTCGCGTAGCCGGCGGAGCTCCTCCGCCTCCTCCCTTTTCCGACGCTCCTCCAGCTCTCGTCGGCGCTCTTCGTCTCGCTTCTTCCACTCGCTGATGCGGTCGGGCTCACTGTCGCTGTGGAAAACAGGGCCGCCATTATGCTGACATGCAGAGCTGGACTTTCATAATATATCAACACTGGTGCATGACCAGAAGAGAACGGAAAGCCTAGAGAAGCTGACCTGTCGCTGTCGGAGGATGAAGAAGGTGCACGTTTTGCAGGAGCAGGTTTGGGTTTCCGTCCCCGAGGCTTTGGCGCGGGCTTCTCTGTGGATGGGAAGGAACAAACACAAGGCAGAGAGAACAGGGCAGAGGGGGAATTAATGAAGCAACATGCAGGACATACAGCTTTACACAGGTGATACTCATCAAGCCTTTTAACAAAATTGAAGCCTGACCTTTCTTGCGACCCTGAGGGCCCTTGCGTGGAGGCGGCTCTGAGTCTGAGTCCGACTTTGAACCAGACTGGGATTCTGAGCCGGACAGGGCCGGACGTGGCTTCTCGTCCTCTGAGTCACTGTCCACTGCTTTCTTCTCTGACTGAGACCCTGAATCTGAGTCTGAGTCAGATGAGGCCTTCTGTAAGATCCCAGAGAAAAGGTGGGGGACAAGAGGGAGATAGAGAAAACTGTCAGGACAAACAGCACAAAAACAATTTGATGGTTAATGTTTGACTGCACAACATCACAAAATTCGGCCATCTTAAGGCTGGCTGAAGCTAATGATTCACCTTCTTCTTCCCCCTGCTTCCTGCTTTCTTCCCACCTCGTCCAACAGATTTCTTTTCTGGGGTGAAGTCCTGTTGGGAAAAAAAGCGAACACAACAAAACGCTATTCACAATGTCAATCTCAAGTGTAATCGTGATACATTTGCAGGCTGTTTAATTTCAAAACAGCCAAACAGTGACAGTGTATGTGTGTGTGTCCAGTTGACCTGGTCGCTGTTCTTGCCAGAGTCTGACTCTGAGGGAGAGGGTTCTGGTTCAGAGGGGGATCCACTCTCCTCTCCATCTCTGTCACTGGACGAGCCCCGTGCCTTTTTGGGAGGAGGAGGTCGCTAAAGACGGAGACAAAAACAAAACATTAGATTAAAATTTAGTTTTTCAACTGTATAGTCATAGTTATTTAACAAGCAATCTATACAACAAGTAAAGCTGCTTATACCAGTTGTTTCATCCAACCAAACTGATTGGCCCAAGATGCATTTCAGCCATGCTGATAATACTGTATAATGTAATAACAAGGGAGCTAGTTAGTGGTTTTCTTTGCTTTCTTCTTATTTTTCATTCTTTTATATGCATAAAACGTCTATCACTATGCATGTGTTGGTACACCTTGAATACAAGCCACACCATCCTACTATGATTAGTACTTCAGTGCTGCATCATGTGCCCAGTGTATCCATGTTATACCCATAATTATAGCAAAGAATAGACTCATGTATTATCGCTGAATTAGGTTTCAGACGTTTTTGCACATCATTGTTTATACTGCTAAGTTTTACCAAGGGTTTGGTTCCAGTGACACTGAAATTAAATAACTGCACAATTACCTTAGCAGGCGGCGGCTTCCGCTTCACTCCTCCTCCCCTCCCTCTGTCTTCACTTCCGGAATCAGAATCAACCTCGCTCCCCGAGTCCGCTTTCCGAGGCACAACAGCTTCTTCGTCGTCGTCGTCCTCATCACTTCCTCCTCCTCCTGCATTATTGCCCTCGCTGTCAGATGAACTGGCCGGCTGCAGACAAACCAGAGGAAACACAATGAATGACTTCTCTCATTATAACTGACACTGAAATCTTAAAACCGCAGGCACATTGAACACCAAGTAGTGTTTGCAGTCTACAAAATGTGTCAAACAACACCCACACACGGTCTCACAGTTGCAGATGCAACATTTTAACAAGCAAATTCATACGTTACAGTTTAATGGCTTCCCACAGGTGTTATTTGTAAATGTGTCTAAATCAAGGGCCGTAGTCATCAGATTCATACCTTTACAAATTATCAATAATAGAAATGAGGATCATGAGCAACAGAAGAGTAACAGGCATAAGAAAAAATTGTGAATACAATTTGACATCTGAGAGGAAAAGTATTACAGGTACCTTTCAGATTCTTTTTAAAATTTAAATTGTGTATGTGTCCCTGGGATTTCTGATAAATGTGAACTTACTACAGGCGGGGCACTGTAGGAGGCATGTGGATTGTTCTGGATCTCCCATAAGCCTTCGTTGAATCCCTTCCTTTTGTTGGGCTTCCCGTAGCGCTCTCTATACTTCTCATAGGCAAAAAGGTCCTTTGGTGCGAGGAATGCACTGTGAAACAGAGAGAGAAAGAAAGCATGGAAAATGAACTAGAGTTCCTGTATAAACAACCAATGAAATGTCATCCTGAATGTAAATATCTTGGCTGGATCACAAAGAGAAGCAAAGATGATGTTTGTTTACATTTGCTTTCAAGAAGTTTTACACTGACTTGAGGAGGCGCTGAAGAATAGTAGGCTGACACCTAGTGAATGAGTCAGTATAATGCATCTGCCATCGTGTAAAATAGATGGTATGTGATGCAGGATCAAACACATTAACATATTCCTAAAAAACATGGTGTACATTAAATGTGACACAACTTAGCAGCTACAAGAATACCTTTATATAGGGGCTGCTGATGGGAGATGAAAATGCAAATTAATGTTCCAAAAGAGAATAATGCTTATATATTGAATCAAAGGTCTAAATTTAAATAGGGTGAAGCCAGCTCAAGGTGGCATGGCTAAAAATAATTGCACAACAAATGAAAACAGAACCTACATTTTTTCAGTCCTCCTTATGATTTAATTTCTCCTCAAAGAGTCATGAGCAACTGCCATCAACTGCCAACTATTTTGTCCTCTATAAACGATTAATAATGTAGTACTGTACTCACGTTTCATGTGTCCCAAAGAAGAAAATGGGGATTTTATTAGGTGGTGGTTTCACTGCCCCATCAGCCACATCTTCAATCTGTAGACAGGCAGACACTCAGGTGAAAATCAACAAGTAAAAAAAGGCAAGAAAAAAATCCCTCTTGTGTTTTCGTTAGAGCTGAGCTTATTAGTCTGAGTTGAGACCATGGTGAGGACTAAAACGTTATGGTATGTAGTTACAGGGGTCTCTCAACCATGCAAAACCTTGCAATGCGATTTATCAGTGGGTTTATACAGTAGGAACACTACAACCCAGAGATTTCAGGGTGCACCAGTATTTTGTACAAATACTTGAACCTGAACTAAGAGTTAGGTCCTGACAACATGCACACGCACGAGCCAAACGTCATTTCAAAAGTAAGGTTAGCTTCGCAGCTGTACGTTTATATGCAGATTAGGCCAACAGCATCCCATGCAAATCATGATGGTGGAACAATTTGGGCCTAATGCAAAGTGCAGCCAGTCGCCCCAGTGAAAATAACACAGCTGCGAGGAAGATATCCATGTCAAATACTGCCAAGGATACACAGAGAACCTTCTCCAGCGTCCCGTGCAGAGCAGCTAGACGCCCGCCCACCCCATTCGTCCCTCAGGTTGCTGTTACTTGCTTACCCTGGCTGGCCAGTGGGGGTACCCCTTCATTTTAGCGAAGACCAAGTCTCCGGGCTGGAAGTTGTGTGGCATTCTCCTGCTCCTCTTTGCAGCCTTTTAATGGTTCTCTAACTGCGTAGCGTTTTCTGTGTCTCTCTTCGTTTGGTGTTTTCAGGTCGACACGAAACCTGGAAACGATGAGGTTAGCTTGCAAAGCTAACAGTCCACTAGCGTTACCGCGAGAAGAGGCGGCGGCGTGAACACAGCATCTCTTCCGGAAAAATGTTGTGCTCAGACTTCAGAATAAAAGACACCAGACTTCGTTTTTAAATATGCAAAACCTTGGAAGCGACACCTGGCCGTTATTATATTAAAGGTGATAGCAAAACCCTAAGCCACATAAGAGGTCTATATGAATATCTATAGTGATACCATGAATAACAGTTACATATACATAAACATATTCGAAACAAGACCCTAGTATAATAAAGTTTTGAGAAAGTTTATATTGAGTAGCCTCAGGGGACCTATTTCTAGATCTATTTGCAGTATGTGTTGTGAGGTTACGTTATGAAAGATATTATCACTCTATATAACAAATACTGGTTCCAGGGTGTAAGGATGTTCCAAGAGTAAATGGGATCAGAGTCTTGACATTCAGAGGGAGTCAGACTGAAGACTTGTTTATTTAGCAAATGAAGTGACTGTGCTAAGTATCAGCGGCAAATGCAAATAGTGAGAAAGCATCTACTCCCAAACGTTTCATAAGAAGTATTTTCCCAAGAAACTTCATTTCAGTTCCTCTCAGCAATTTACCATGACGGAGAAACTTGTGGACCTCCATCTGCTCCAGTGTATAGCTATGCCACTGGAAATTGACTTTTATTTTGAAGATTAAATGAGCTTCGGCGTCAAATCGGAAGTTAACATTGCACAGCCTTGCGGACAACTTGACCGAGACATCTGAAGCAGTCCGCTCAATAGGCTCAATATGGATAGCTTCCGCTAGTTTCAATTAGTAGAGCGGAAATCCTTCTTCTCCTCCTTTGCTATTGGCCTGGTTTACAGTCAATCAGCTATTCTAGCCAGTGACAGCTCACAATGTGTAGAACACAAATTTGATAGCAGCAGTGTGGTCATGTTTTGAATTGTTGACAACTACACGGGTGTCGCTTGTGTTTATCAGACAGCATGTTTCTAGTTTATGTATCAGGATAGAAAAAGGGAATATACTCTGGTTTCTGATCATTTGTTTTTCATATTAAATACACCGCATATGCAGACACGTTAATAAATCCATGCAGTGTAAGCTACTACTATTTTTTGTGGGCAAATTACATTGAGGAAGATGTAAGAGAAAGAACAATTAGGTAGAAATTTACATTTAATCAAATCCTTGATTACATCACAACTTGAACGAGAATTTAAATTGCAACTAAATTAAATCATCAAACATCAAACATGCATTTCAAAAAATGTAACAAGTTTTTATCAAGTGGCAAACATAAAATAAAACAAAAGTGAATGTCTGTTCCTCCTCTTCACTTGGTCCAGCTGACCTTGGGAATATCATAATGCTCTGTCAGGGTGTCCAGGTGGCGATTGAAATCCTAGACAAACAAAATGATAGAATATATGCTATTAACTGCTATCATTTCTCTACTGATAAAGATGAAAACATTTCAAGTGCACATTAAATGAACAGGGAGGTTTGTTGTTTCATATTTTGAACAAACTGAGGCACTTTAATGAGTTTTCTCGTGAATGAATGACTTAGTATTTCACAAGCTGGAATTAACAACATTGGATGAAATAGTGCTTGAATTATGCCATTAAATAAACCTTGTCTGACACGACTTACTTCAACTCTGCGTTTATGAGTCTTCGATGCTTTGTTCAAAATCCTCTCCATTTGCTGTAGGGAATGAGACAGGGAAGGAAGAAAACAGAATGTCAGAAGAAATATTGAAAAAGAACAGGTAATAACACTGTCCTGGTACCTACTGCAAGCTCATCTGCCCCAATGGGGTTTTCTGTGAACTGGTCTACCTAAAGTTTGCTTAATTTTTTTCCTATGGTTTGCCTTATCTTTATCCTTAAACCTTATCACTTTTGCTCTATACGGCCCAGTGTGTTATCTGCATATAATACTTTGCACCAAAACAGACAATATTAGCCACTGAAAATGTCTCACATAGTTGACCTGGCACTATCTCTAATAATTATTAATAAAAAGCAATCTAACCCTCTTTTCTTGCATCTTGTCAAAAGCCATTTGTGCAGGGGTCCTTTTATCAGTGTATCCTTTCTTGGTCTTCTCCTCTTCCTCATTTTGATTGGTCATGACTTGCTGCTCCAAACGATGCTTTCTCTCCTTGTCCTTCTTTTTCTTCCTGGAACAGAAAACATAGGCAGTTATTTCTAGGGATGTAACAATTCCTGGGTTTAATGTGTAAGATGCGGCTACATACAACCAGACAGCCTGTATCGGTACAAAGCTGGAAGTAAATCGCTGATGTATCTGTACAGCACTTAATGTAATAGAGCATCTCGTTACATGTTTTATTTTTGGCATCTCACCCTCAGCGGATGAAATGCACACTCCTAGTTATCGCTAAGCGACTTGCCAGACCACCCACCCCAACAAAGGAAAGAGGGAAAGGAATCGTTTTTCGCAGTAGTGCAAACAAAATATTTTGTCAACCCTTCTCTTGACCATCGTGTCCCATAAATCCATGTATTATTTGACTTTAGGTCCCATAGCGTTATCTGTTAACGTTAGCATTCGCTATTTGAATCCACAATAACGTTTATTTTTACAGTACGGTTTCGTTGAAAAGTCTACAAATGACACCTTCAACCCCTCACTCGCCGATTACAAAGACAATACATGAGTACAATAGCTAGTTAAAGTACGAGGGCCTCTACGTTAACAATAGGTAACGTTAGAGCAACTGTTGTTCCACTAAGAAGGCTAACATTAGCTTAGCCCTTAGCCTCGACGCTTCAGTACGCCGCGGAAGCCCTGACGAAGTCCTTTTTATTGATGAAACACATTGACTTGTTTTACAAATGCTAGTAAATGGCACAAAACTTACTTTTTACCGGCGGAAACGGTCCCCAAACCTTTCAGTTTCAGGGAACTCTTCTGGACCATATTGTACTCTGACATTTTCGATGTGATGCTGGCCACAGCTTTCTTCTTCTCTTTTGTTTTTATGGTAACTGACTGTAATCTTCAGTGCTGCCCCCTGTCGGGCGGAAGCAGACAGTAATCCAAGTAGCACTGACCTAAAGGTGTCGGGTTGTAATGTGTCTTCCTCCCCAGCAAGGGGCAGTAGATATTATCGTGAATTACATTTTACATAGCCAACAACGAAGAGGGAACCGGAAGCAACAAAAACTGAATGTCAAACCATCGCATGGTGGCATGTTTTGTTAGATAACATCAAATAAATATGTCAGGGTACAATTTATTCAGGATAGTCACGTTAACGAAATGTATCGCAACCAACACTACAACGACGCTTTGCAGGAACAACATTTTATTCAGAATTCCTGCGTGCGGTTACGCAAAGAAAGTTGGTGAGTAAAGGACATCTCTGACATCTCTAAATAAAAAGTAGTCTCTAGTTGTGGTAGACATGTCCTATTCTAAGTTATAATTTAAGACAACCCCTCACCCCTTCTCTTGTCCCATGATTCGCCACTGTTTGCTATGAGTTATGTTATTAAAATCATAAATTAAAATCATATTTATATGAAACGCTCTTCATTGTCACAATTCCCTGTGTCTTGTCTCCCAGCGTCCAAAGGGAAAGGCAAAGGCATGGCTAAAGAGGAGATGAAAGGTCCAGATGTATGTAAAGACCCTGTTAGGCTAACATCTTACGCTGTGGGGGTCAACATCTTTAAACAAGGAGAAGACCCCAAACTGAAGGCTCCTGAGGAATACCCAGAGTGGTATGTGCACACATTTCTTCTATCCATGTCACATTTGACTATCTCCATATTTGTTTTCCGTCTGATCGTCTGATTTGTAGATATTTGTTGAGAAACTCTTGCCATTAAATGTATAACTAATAAGAACAGCTATGCATGTCTTTTGAACAAAGAAACTGGGTATCTGATAAACTTAAAAACGTCACTCCATTAACCCCCTGCACATAGATATTAATTTATTTGTAGTTGCTCTAATTACACATATCTATCTGGAGACCACATGAAAGCTGGTATTTTAATATTTAAACATTTGAATAAGTGCACGGATTCAAATTGCTTAAAAACACTAACTTGTTATTAGCTCGTGTTCCCTTACATAGTACATACATGCACTTTCTAGAGACACATGACTGTTTGTTTTATTGTAATAAACTTAGATCTGCGGCTGTGATCCCTTCACTCGATATTGTTTGTTTTCAGTATTTGTGCTTTCAACCACCCAGTTTCAGTTTTGTTGATTGGTTGTATATTTTCTTATTCCTGTGGCTAACTAGCCAAATGTAGACAATATGACTATATGAGATTTTTGCAGTGCAGTTACAATGGAGTTTGTGGCAGATTTTCAGCTATCTATAACAGTGGTTTTGTTGTTGGTCCTTTGGAATTAAAGTGCAAGGCTTTTTTTATAGACTCAACATCCGTCATACAGGTATAAATCCATTGCTGAAGATGCACAGATGACAATTTCTTTATAGACATAATTAGGGCTGGTATTAATAGTTAGCCTAATTAGCTCTATTATTGATATTGATATTTCATTGATATTGCAATATGAGACTAGATATCGTCTCTGAATTTGGATATCATGATATACCAGAAGCCTTGTCTTTTCCTGGTTTTAAAAGCTGAATTTCATTATAAGGATGCAATTTTCTCAATTTAATATCGGACAGATCTAGTTCATCTGTTCTTTGCCTCTACCTGCTTGGTCATCATATCTACTGTCATTACTGATGACCGCTTATGAAAAATCTCCTTTCTTTAAATATTTTGGTCCAACAGTCATTACTACAATGCCCTCACAATATCGAGGTATTTGGTCAAAGATATCATGATATTTGATTTTGTCCATATTTAGGTTACTTGTTCTGATACCTCTAGCCTTTTCCCCTCATCCAGGCTTTACCAGCTGAACCTGGGAGAACCTAAAAAACTGCAGGATCTGGAGTCAGACAGCTGGGAATTCTGGAAACGTCTGAGGAAGGAAAACATGTGGCGTTTCAACAGATTACATAAAGGGAAGAAGCTGTAGGCCCCTGCTGGACTGATAGTGGCTCTCCTCCTGCGCTGTGTGCTGCTCAGACTCCATGGACTAAATTATCAAACTGGATACATTTTCCATTGAAACACCGTTAGACCAACTACTTCATAACTGTTGTCACTCATCCAAAATGTTATTTGTGAACATCAGACATATCCAGTGGTACCCTTGAATTGAACATGTGTGAAAGCTGGTATCTAATGCCTTGTATGATTTCAAGATTCTCTGTTGGGTATCTCTGTTGATTGTTGTTACTAGAACAATTTTGGTGTTCATGTGTTATCTCTATTTTTTTTTTTTTAAGAAAAATGACCAGGCAATTTTGATGCTTGCAGAAAACCAAATTCACAATCCATGTTTTGCTTACTTATTTGAATATGAATAAATCTCCTCCAAAATGACTGATTTCAAGGTTTCTCACTCTTTCATATGATATGTCGTGTGTATTAAGTAGTTATCACACCTAAATGCTACGATTCTCATGCACTTGACAGGTGACAGATATCAGATATCAGATTTGCAGTAGGTAGGGCATGGCTTCATGCAAATGATCAGCCCCACCGGGGATGGCAGAAATGAGGAACCGAAATGTGAACCAAAATGTGAGACTGGCAGACTGCTGGAAATCGTTCAGTCATCAAAGTTTATGGGAGTCGTCAGTGCTCTTTCTCTGCAACTGGAATATAATCGTCGCATAAACCACAGTAAAGTCGGTAAGTTTCCTTTGTGTTTATGCAGAAATGTAGAAGATAGCTGTCAGGATGAAAGTTTAGATGGCGGAAGCGGCAGGTCGCGGCGCAGTTAAATTACAACGACAGCCTGCTGCTCGGTTTGGACATAACTCAAAACTACATTTTGGATATTTTGTTGCTGAATTGTTCCACAATGAAGTTGCAGTCGCACTTGGTGGATTTAATGCGACAGAGGGCTTCCCCGTCCCTCCCCTTTTCGTAAAATAAACTTCAAGCCTCGCTTGTGCAATGCCCTAGTAGTTTTATCACGTACCAGTCACGGTGGGGAACAATCACAAGTTTCAACAAAGTGCATACTGTTGTATGTCATCGCTGTCTGTCACTGACTGGTGTGACTGCCCCCCACGAGACCCGGAATCATAATACACTCACTCCACCGACGTGATGAGAATCGGATTAAATCGATTTCATGCAGCCATGATTTAATGAATTTGTTCCAGATCCTGAGGTTTGTTGTAGAGGTCACACTAGCCAAAGAAGAGATGGGAGATTGGAATATGAGCCTTGAAAGTCTGGGCGAGGCATCCATGAAGAAGCTGGCAGATATGCTGGACAACATCACCTGTGGATGGAGACAGTTGGCCATGGTAGTAACGGAGCAGCCTCAACTCCGCTGCAGGTGAGAAACTACAGTGGAATGTCTGACATTACATGGTCTCACATAGTCTGTTAGAGCTTTCATCCCTTATTGCACAGGTATAACAACTCCCTCGAGCTTCTGATCCTGTAATGAAATGTCTTCACTGAATTCCTCCCCTGCAGTGAGAATGAGCTGACCAGCTGCTCACTGCAGGTGCTGAGACCCACTGGCAGCCCAGGACGGTTCCTTCTGGCTCGCCTAGCTGATCGCTCCTGCTCCCTGGCCTACCTGTTGCACTGCCTGAAGAAGATGAACCACCAGGAGGCTGTGCAGTACCTCACCACCACAGGTACAGGCAACTGGGGAATCAAAAGGGTTTGAATCTGGCCTGGGAACTTTGTCCCACCCCCCACCCACCCCA
>OMLF01013398.1:0-13963 GCA_900302615.1 Holocentrus rufus | reverse complement strand
CCACCTCTTCCTCTTGTGTTGGCATAAATGGTTATAAAATGCTTTTCAGTGTGACAGTCTATATTAATCACCAGCATTAGTTCATCTCTGTTGTTAACAACAGGGACAAATTGTCTCAACAATGAAACATGGTAAAGGAAAGGAAAGGTTACTCACTGGGTGTGTTTTAAGGATGCACAGATTTAGCAGTAAAAGTGTCAACTTCTCTCAAGTTAGTGCCTGTAAAAGATGCATGGGTTTCCTGTGATGCAATCTTATCCAATCTCATGCAATCTCATGTGCGCTGTGAATAACTATTTGTGACTGTGCATGTGACTGTGCGTGTGACTGTGTGTGTGTGTGTGTGTGTTCATGCATTTGTCAGTGGCAGAACAGATAAGGATCACCGTGCAGCCCCAGTCCCAAGAGGCCCCAGAGGGCAGCAGGGTGGTGTTAACCTGCAGAGCCTCTGGTCCGGCTGGACTCAGCTACCAGTGGTTCAGAGGCAGAGAGGAAGTCAGTCCATCTCCATTATCCTAACTTCCTATGAATATGAACCGTGAAATTTAACATTAAAATTGTTTCGATTTCAGGACACAACTGGTCTTTCACACTACAGGCTACTGCTTCTTTTTTTCTACTTCTTCCTCTGTAATCTCTGTGTTTGTGCCTCTGTGCATGTACCTCTCCATCTATGAATCAAATGCAAATTTAAGTAAAAAGGAAGGAAACAGAGACAGAAATACGTTTTTAAGTTCTTTATTTTATTATTTGCCAGTCAATCCAAGACTTACTTGTCATTCATGCTGTACATAAAAGTGCATAATCATTAACATGGATGCATTATTGTCATTAATGTCATTATTTCTTACTGCTTGTTTTAGATTTTGGGTGCATCTGGGTGTGGACCAGAGCTGGTTCTGTGCCCTTTCGCCCCTGTCCACCAGGGCTCCTATACCTGTCGAGTCAACCATGGAGAAAACTGGATCTTCTCCGACTGGGCCCACATTCGCTTTATCCGCTCTGTGGACTCTAGCCCAGGCGTGGACACTCAAGGTCCTCTCCTCTTTTCACACCCTCCCTCCTCTGTCTCCTGACTTTCTACCCTCTGTCTCTGTGTCAGCTGTTATGTCTTATCTGATGCCTTTCACCACTGTTCTCTTTATCCCATATCATGTGATGTATTGGTAAACTTTGTCTTCATAGGTTGCAGCAGCAGTCTGTTTCCAGGGTCAGCGAGCGGCCTCCGTATCGTCCTGCAGCCCCTGGCCCGGACAGTGTCTGAGGGCGACACTCTGTTCCTGGAGTGCCACGCTGAGGCCAACCCTCCTGCCCAGTACCAGTGGTACCACAACAACAAACCAATGCCAGAGCACAAGACACGCTCTCTCAGAGTAAGTGTGTTCACAGAGCCTGCTGTGAGCTAAATGCTTACTACTACTCCTACTACGACTAATAATAATAATGTCTGTTAATAATCTGGCACTTAAGGAGGTCTGTAGCTTGGTGCCAGAACTATCAGTGCCTTAAATGTGGTCAGTAAAATCTTAAAATCAGTTTGAAGGTTAACAGATAGCCATTGTTAAGCTGTTAAAAACAATTTGAAGTGATCTTGTTTTATGCCATGTCAGGGGTATGAAAAAGTTTGCGTGCTGTGGTCCAGAGTGTAACATGGCTGGTTGGCCACCAGTCCAAAACATTATGTAAAATAGTTCATTTACAGAGGTAGTGAGTAGGTATTTGCTTCATGTCATGTGAGCAGAGTTATGTCAGATCAAAATCACTCCACAAAAAAAGACTAAATACAATCAAAACAGACCAAATATTATCATGTCATTCTAGTGGAACCCCCTTGGGGGTTTGCAAACAGTTATTTCTGAGGGTCAAATTTGGGCTGGAGCTGCAGTGATACATATGATTTTTATTAAGGAAGAGAAGTTAGATATGTGATACATCTGTCAGCTGACCCTCTTATTCAGATTAATTTAGAGAGATTGAGCAGCAGTTGATTGTCTGTTTCAGTGACACTAAGCAGGACACACAGGTTATTGCAGCATATAGACAGGTGATCTTTCAGTTTCCTAGTCAGTGGGCTGCTCTGCTGCCCTGTCTCATGTGGGAAAGTAATCCATAGCTCTTTTACTTTTCCCACTGGTGAAAACACACTAAAGCAACACGACCCCTTTGCTCATGGGTGTGTTTTAGGCTAGTATGAAGATACAGTTGATAACTAACTTTTGCATTTGCTCTATGCCACTGACGTGAATGCAGCTGATATTCTGTATTCCTCAACATGCATTTCCTGTAGATCCCTTGTGCGACCACAGCATGCAGAGGACAGTACAGCTGCAGGGTGTATAACATTTACCACGAGACATGGAGCAACACTGCCGAAGTCACCATTGGTGAGACCAAGCACTTTTATATCTGTTTTTGAAATCAAAGTAGTCTTAATTGATAAAATTGATATTTTATTGATAATTAATTGATATTTGATATTGATAAAAGCAAATAGAAAAAGGGAGAAAATGCTTATAATAAACATATACTGTACACAGTATAACAAGTGCATGTTGCATAAGGAGTATCAGGTAAATTTTGATATACAAAGGATATGTGTGACTCTGGCACATTTATAGATTAGTGTTGCATATTTTGAGCCGTAGTACTTGTTACACGTGATCATCAGGTTAAGTTTATGAGCCTGTGCAGTGAATAACTTCCTGCTATTTTTTTTTTATAGGCCCCAGTTCCATCAGTGATGCCTCCTGGGTAGAAGTTGACCATCATCCAGGTATTAATATTCTAGTTCCTCCATCATCTTCCTCATTCCATTACCCCACACCTTAATTCCTGTTTTTGGTATGCACATCAGTCTAACAATCAAAATTCATATACTTTGTTTTTGTTGTAGTGGCCAATAAAAGCAGCTTCTATGGTGAGTTTTGCACATACAGACAGAAAAAGTCACAACACACTTGATCAATTAGAAAGTTACATTTGCAAAATGTAAATGAATATGGTGATGCTTAATGCTCTATCTTTTGCACCCAAGCCACGGACAAAGTTGCCCTCCTCATTGGCAACATGAACTACCTCTACCACCCTCAGCTCTGTGCACCTATGGCTGATGTTCACGAGCTGGGCAACCTCCTCAGGCAGCTGGATTTCAAGGTGGTGTCCCTGCTTGACCTCAACTGTCAGGAGATGCACAGTGCTGTCACTGAGTTCCTGTTGCTGCTTGACAAAGGAGTTTATGGTTGGTAATGTTTCCTTTCAGAGGACATGTAATGCTAAATTGGTCTACTGAGAATAGGCCATATCACTTCAATTGAATAATTTAAAGGCTAAATTACAGTCAGAATGAAATCTGAATCTGATATCTTTGTCCTTCCTCTTCTAGGCTTGCTGTACTTTGCCGGCCATGGTTATGAGAACTACGGCAACAGTTTCATGGTTCCCATCGATGCACCGGCCTCCTACACGTCAGAGCACTGTTTGTGCGTGCAGAACGTGCTACAGAGGATGCAGGAGAGAGAGACCGGACTCAACATCTTCCTGTTGGACATGTGTCGCAAAAGGTGTGAAGGCTTTGAACTGTGAATGAGCTTCATGTGCACTGTGTTTCCTGTGTTGGTATTTACAACCTGCAGAGGAATGGATGGGGCTAAGATTTTGCCTGGAATTTCATACAGTTGTACTGAACATCCCATTTGCTTGTACAACATCTATTTATTTCGCTTAAACAGGGTTCCACTACTACTATTCTGCTTTGTACCTTTATACATTATGTTGAAGAAAATTAACATTTTTATTAGCTCATACTTGACTGTTCTCTTTATTAGAAACCTAAACGATGGTCTCATTCAACAACCAGCCCCACTGAAGGTGACAGCAAATATAGTGTTTGGATATGCCACGTAAGTTTCTGATCTTGTGAGGCACAACTTTTCTAACTGGTGGTAGGCATTGTCCTCAATCTCTGCTTTTCTCTTTGTGCTTTGAATGAGTCCAGTGTGGGAGACAGAAGGGAAACAAAGCCTATATGGGTTAGTCTCCCTGCTTGGGGTCAGAGGTTAACTATCCCTTCTGCCTGGCTGCGTTTAGATGTGTGGATGCAGAAGCATATGAAGTGAAGAGAGATGGGCTGTCCAATGGCATCTTCATAAGCTTCCTTAAACCGCGTCTCTGTGAAGATGAGAAGGTCACAGTCATGCTAGACAGAGTGGCAGAAGGTATGTGGATCACAACTGAATAATATGAGAACTCGTATTAGACCTTCTGTAAACTACCTTCTGGGTAGTGAGCTGTTTTCATTTCATCCATACACTTAAGCTCTGATTACACCTGCAATTTCAAAGCGATTTTTGAGATGTGTTTATAGAATTTGTGCATCCTAACTTGACCCGAAAATGGCTTTTAGGAGCATCTTGTGGCTGCATTTCTTAAAATTTGTGTCTGCAGTACTTCGTCAACTTTTCTCCATGTATTTTAATTGCTTGTATATGCATTGTGGTTTGACTGTGTCCAGATGTTGTAGATAGTTTTGAAGTTTTGAAAATCTGATTTTTGCGCATCCAAACCTGTCACTCGATGCAGTCTGGTATAATTAGATGATAAAAGTTGCTATGAAAATGACAGGTATAACTGCAGGCTTGGTGGTTTACTACTTTGGTGTTATCCATTTGTATAATTTTTTAACAACTTTTTACACTTACCAGACATGGGTCGCTGTCAGATCACACGAGGCAGGCAGGCTCTGGAGCTGCGCAGTAATCTGTGTGAGCGACGTTCCCTGACTGACCGGATACAGAACTCGGACTGTCCTGCTGCCTCTTCAGCTCGCAACCTGCAGTGGGCCATTGCTCATGGTACGCTTTACACAAACAGTATTATGAATTGTTCAGATATAGCTACAGTTTTTTTCTTGATGTTCTTGATTTGCTTTTTTTTAATTAGCATTTAATTTATGGTACTTGCAGATGTATACACAATGAAACGATTTCATATGCTGTCCATGGATTAAGTCAAATTGAATGGAAGTTAAATGAATTAAAATGTCTGCCCTCATAGTCCTACCTGACAGCCGTAACCTGCAGTTTGACTGTGGAGTGAAGGTGCAGCTTGGCTTTGCTGCAGAGTTCTCCAACATCATGATCATCTACACTCGGATCCTGGAGAAGCCTGAGGATGTTGTTTCCTGTTCTGCTCAGCTCACCGACTTCCCAGAGGTGTGTTGGTCGAGCCTCTCAAATCTCATCTTCCTTTCCTATAGAATGGCATCACATATAATGAAGATTTTAATGATGTGAATTTGTTCTGGCCCAATTACTCATTGTGCTTTTGGTCTTCAAAGGGGAAAAATCATATATTTGTTGTGTTCTGAATGCCTTGAATACCCTGAACCTATCGAAAACACAACATGTAAGTAAAGACCGTTGCATGGTGTGCTATTATGACAGGATCTGGACATCGATCTGAAGAAAAGTAATCAGGAGACTCTTCTTGAAGCAGGAAGTTTGCTGTTGTTCAAGGAAAATATTCCCTCACCAGAAGTCCCCAGCCTGTACACTCGCCTGCGGAGTCTGCAGAGACTTAAGGTCAGGCCCTTGTCTTTGGTTACATTTGCCAACAATATATATGACTTATTGTAGTGCTGATGTAACCTCATGACAATATTTGCAAACACCCCCTTTTTATCATAATAGTTATAGTTATACTACATTTCAATTTATTTGTTAGGGAAAAAGATTGAGAGTTGAGTTTTGGTATTGTTGACACATATATTACATGTTTTTCTAAGGAAGAAACTAGAACGTCATACACCTTTTTTTCCCCCTTGACTAAGAAAACACATTTTGCTCCCTACTGTTTTATAGGCCGAGCTCACATTCACCATTTGTCTTCACTACCAATATTCCAACATGGATGACGAGGTCCAGGAAAGACAAATAGTAACAGTTGGCAAACCTCTGGTCTCCAAACTCAACCTCCATGAAACACGGGTGCCCTGCTGCAGCTCTGCCTACTCCTCCTTCGACCTTCTCTCCTTAAACCCTCCTGAGTCCTCCTCCTTCCCAGAGGCTCTTAGGGCAGATGTACCTGCTTCTGAATCAGCCTCTGTCGGTTCAGCCTCAACTGCCTGGTCGTATTATTCACAAACTGCTGTAGAATCTGCCGCCACTGGCCCTACGACTTCATCCATGAGAGCTAATGTACCAGAGGAGACCGACCTGTTTGACTGTGATGCCCCTCAACCTCTTACCACCAGCACCAGCTTGCCTCCCAGCCAGGGAAAGGACACAAACTACAAATTTAGTAACATGTATAATTTCAGTTCTTATTGAAAGGGCAGTCAGTTTGACCTTTTACACACCTGGTGCTAAGCCACCCAAAGAACAAAAAAGTCAAAAGGAAGAAAAATACTTAGGATATGAATTTGCCATTTCATTATAACAGAATCAGTCTGCAGATCGCTGTTTGATTTTGTGGTTCATTTTGCTGTTATCTATGCATTAACTGTCAGCGTGCAGCTCATTTTTACATGAAGTAATGGATAAAACAGGGTTTATTTAATTCACTGTAAAAAGAAAGAATCAATTCTGATAGCTGTTTTGTTGCTGTTTGTAAAGAGAACATGTAATTATTTTAAGGCCAGTGTATTAAACGTCTGTAAACCAAGTATGACTTTGTAACTGCTGCTTTTACACACGAATCTCCATTGTACAACGTGCACACATCCCAAAACAACTCCGAACACTGACCATTCTCTGCAGCTGTCCCGCATGTGTATACTCAGATAATGCACCTTTTGCTTGCTTTGCGCTATAACCCAACTGCGCTTGCGCACTGATGTCGTTCTGCACGCCATTTTGCAGTAGTTAGCGAGCGAGCCAGCTTGGTTTCATGCAACATTTCTAGACTGAATACGCAGCGATTATTCCACGCTGAAGACACATTTTCATTATCCAAACGATGGCTGATTCTTCAGCAGAAGTAGAGTTTGCGGAGGGTGCAGAGGTTCGCAAATTATCGGAGCTGAGAGTCATCGACCTGAAGGCCGAACTGAAGAAACGAAACCTGGACACCACGGGAATCAAGAGCGTGCTGTCAGAGCGCTTAAAAAAGGTCTTGCTAACTTGTATGATCTCTTATGAAATGGCCCAACATATTGTGTAGCTAACTACGCCATGCTAAACAGTCACGTTATATTGCCCAAACTTGTGGTTCCAGAAGTTTAGTGGATATATCATTGGCAACCCTAGCGATTCAGTTAGCTGCCAGCTAAGTTAGCTAACGCGGCTACGAAGCTCATTGGGCTAATGTTACCATAATTGCTGGGCGCCTGTTAACGCCAGCTGCCCAGCTAAAGGCCTTAGTTTTATGGGAAGCCAAGTCTGTTTAGGTGCTTGCTTGATAATAAACGTGTAAATTTTGCATATGCTTTGCCTTTCGCGTATTGATTTGGCATGTTTGTGGCTTTGCTCGACTCTGCATGAACAGGCAATCGAGGAAGAGGGTGGAAATCCAGATGAGATTGTAGTTGCTGGGGAGCCAACACCAAAGAAAGCTACGCCTAAACGGGCTGCAAAAGGTAACTAAAGCCGCTAATAGAGCATGGACACCTGTTTTGTATATTACTCTTATTTAGATCAAAGGCAGTCGATGAAGACTTGGGCTAAACCAAAACAATTTCTCAACAGATATAAGGCAAGACAATGATGAACCAGAAGACAGCGCTGTTGAGGAGGATTCTCGTGATGGACAAGTGAGTTTATTAGAAAAAAAGCCTCAAACTTGTTAATACAAATATAAGTACAGCTGTGACATTTGGGTTGTTGTGCACAATTGGAAATATAATTGGAATTTCTCTCTTATACTATATTGCTTTCCATCAGGAGGAGCTTCAAGATGAACAGGAGAACATGCAGGAGATGGACATCCTCGACATGAATGTTCTGGATGAGGCAGACAACGACAACGGAATCCCTGCGGAAGAAGACGACGACGAAGAAATGCAGAATATGAACGCCGAGGAAGGCAACGAAGAAGAAGAAGAGGAGGAGGAGGAGGAGGAGGCCATGTTGGATGAGGAGCAGGACAACGGGGCATTGGAGTCAGAGGACGAGTCCAAAGTTGAAGAGGTGAGAGGCTGGATCACCGAGGGAATATTAATCTTGCAAAAACAATATGTTCAACCATAGACATCTCTGATAATTTGCGTTTTTTTAACAACCGTTATTTTTTACTTGTCAATTGCGTTGGGTTTTGTTGCATGATGAGTTCCTTATTTTAGAATATTATTTTCCGTGTTTCAACAGTTGGATGAGTCTGAGTTGATAGATAAAGATGAAGACATGACGTGCCCATCACCCAACAAGGTATCATCTCTCTCTGTTCTAGTATTTTTATCTGTGTGTGCAGTGATTAAAGCTAATTTCAAATACTTAATGAAACCGTCTTTGTGTTTTAGGATCAAGAGAAGGATCCGGATGCAGATGACTGTAAAGAAGACACAGGTACTCTTGAACAGGGGTTAGAAGTTCTGATGAACGCAGACCTATCGTTTTCACAGTGTTGAGCTTGGAATGCAGTCCTTTAGCTTAATTTCAACCAGGAAGAGAGACTGGAAGCCCAAAGGGAATTGCTGGCTTTGTGTTGAAATTTGGTTAACCATTATTGTTAATTTCAATTTTAGACATTTTGTTGTTCAATATAACAAAATCAGTTTTGTGCTATTTGAATAGCAGTGGTTGACAATTTGATACACATTGACAGCAATTATATATCAAGGTCAGGGAGGTTTGAGCTGTTGCAGGTGATTGCAGTGTTTCTAGGTTGCCACATGAAGACCAAGACCAAGAAGAACCACCGAGGCTCGTCAACCGATACCACCCTTTTTAAAGACTGTGAATTAGAAATCCGCTCCGTACGAAGCTAATGGACTTGAACTGAGACTCTGATCAACGCAAATGGACACTGAGCAAGACAATGTTTGAAAGAAGATGGACTTCACCGAGCCTCCGCTGCTGCTCCGCTCATCTTGTGGCTCTCTTCAGCACCGAACTCTTTTGTCTGCTTTGGATCAGGTGAACTGAGTCAAGTGGTTCAGCTTGAGACAATGAGCCACGGTCTTAGTCCCTCTAGTTGCTTGGTTGTCCCCTAGCCTTTGGGTCCTCTTCCAGTCTCTTGTCAGGGTGTGCTTCATCCTTTTAATTCATAGATCTAAGATCGCAGGCCAGGGGTCATGACGTTCCTAATCCAGGCCTTACCAGTTCCTCGTTAACCATTGCTGTGTTTCAGAAGTGATTAAACTCTGTGCCATTCTATTCCTGTTAAATCCGTAGAAAATGACAAAGTAGCCGGGTCTTGTTTATCTGAGCCGCTTAACGAAGATCACCACCAGAGCCAGGAGACGACCCCAGAAGAAGAGCAAGCCGCCACCGCCGGAGGGGAAGACAATGTGCCCGACACTGGCGCCAAATCCGACAAGGCCGCCACTGGAAATGTGGAGAGCGACAAGGATGTCACGGAGACTGACACGAAAGAGGTCGGGGACGCGCAGAACGTCCCGGAAGAGACAGTTGACTCTGAAAGCAAAAGCGCTCAGGCTCTTAGCATAAGCGAACAGGGCGCCACGGGCGAAACTGATTCAGAAATGGGGTCTAAGAAGGGTGAGGAGGATGAGAAGAAGACAGAAGAGAAAGCTGATGCGGATTCGTCCTCGGCAGTGAAAGAGTCCTCTTCTGTAGAGGGCGATGATCAGAAAAAGAGGTTTGTTGTTTTCTGTCTACTAGAAACCAAAATGGCTATCTCTGTTGCATTGGCTCCTTTGTGTTAGCAAAATTTGGATGCTCTTTTGGAGGTAAAAAAATGGTCTGCATTTGTCTGAAGTTTCATTTGTCATCCCTTACACTCACGTTTTTCCACATTATTACCCATTAATGAGTAATGTTTTTGGGATTGTCTTGGGGCATAGTTCCATCCATTCACTGTTAAATCACTGTACAATGGTGCGTAATGGGATGCTCACTGTCAGTTTTCTGCTGTGCCATGAAACACGTAAGTATAGACATCTGTGTGGGTGAAGCTCCCTGGTATCCTCACTGTTGTATGTTTATGGTTTGTTTCCTTTGTCTCTAGCTCTGAGGAAAAAGATGGCAAGACCGAGTCAAAAGATGAAAAGGGTGAGTGCGTGGAAGATTTCCCCGTAGTGTTCCTTCAAATTCTGTGGATGATCGGTCGCTTTTTAAGTGTGTACGTCTGTGTGTGTGTGTGTGTGTTGTGTAGCCTCTGCAGGTGGTGCTGCAGCAAGCAGTAGCAAGAATCTGTGGGTCAGCGGTCTCTCCTCCACGACCAGAGCGACTGATCTGAAGACGCTTTTCAGTAAATATGGCAAGGTTAGTCTGTGCTCAAGTGACCGTGCAGGAAGTCAGACTATTTGTGACTCTAAATGAGTGTAGAAATTCTCAGTTTGAAAGTAGTCTTACTGATGAAGTGGTTTTCAGTTTGTTCAAGTCTTGATCCTTCTTGCTTCCCATCTTCCTCCGCCCTTTTCCAGGTTGTCGGAGCGAAGGTGGTGACGAATGCCAAGAGCCCCGGAGCTCGCTGCTACGGCTTCGTCACCATGTCCTCCACAGAGGAGGCCACCAAGTGCATCAGTCACCTTCACCGGACTGAGCTGCACGGCAGGATGATCTCCGTGGAGCGGGTGGGTGTTATGAGTGTTTTTTGGGGGGGAGGGGGATTACTTCGATCAGTGACTCTACAATAGCTGTTCATTTTTTAGGGGATTTTCTTGTTTAGTGCAGCACAGATGGTGAGGAGCAGGATTTACAACTTAAGCATGCTTGCAAGGCCTCAGTCTGCTTATTAGTCATATTAATTGTCCCCCATAATAGAAGATGGGGGAAGGGACTATTGGTCTCGTTTATCATGCGTCATTTCTCACAAATCTTGAGGGAATGGGGGAATTTCACACTGGCATTTTAAATGTAAACCTGATTTGCTCATCACAGCGCCATCAACAGGCCAAAAAAATCCCCAAGTGTCAAGCAGTAATGTGTGAGATGCAGCACAATGCATATTTATACTTACTTGTTCATACAACCATATTTTTCTTCATTTTATGAATGTTGCAGGCGAAAAATGAGCCTGCAGGGAAGAAGCCAGCGGACAAGAATGAAACCAAGAAGTCTGGCGACCGAAGACACTCTTCAGACTCCAAGTAAGACCACCTGCAGGCTGAGAAACCTGCTTGAAAATGAACAATGTTTGTATACCCTGTTTATCATAAAATGATACAATATGGCATTTTGCAGGTATTTTTAATCCAGTGTGCCCACAGTAGCAGGGGTGCATACAATATCAGCATCCCCTGTTGTAAAAATCACGCTGTTTTTAAATATTCTGCAGGTCCGATGGCAAGGATGAGAAGTCTGAGGGTGAAGGAAAAGACGGCAAAGGTGAGACAAGCTGTTTGTGTCAGGTTAATGCCTCTAAAATTTTGATTAGCGACCTCGACTGAAAGTTAACGGTGGCTGTATTTGCAGGCCGGAACGAGAGAACCGTGGTGATGGACAAGTCCAAGGGAGAGCCTGTGATCAGCGTGAAAACCAAGAGCAAGGAACGAGTAAGTCAAACTTACTTTCTTCATCCAAAGAGGAAGAAGGTGTTGTGTCTGGCACAAGCTCCTCTGGGGAAAACAAATGAACAAACTCTTATTTTGTTGTCCTTGATGCGTTCTAATATATTAACTCCATTCCATATATATTTTAAGATAGAGCTTACATAGTATCTAATTTTTAAATTCTCCAAACATTGGCATAAATCTCTAATATGGGTTTGTTTTAGACTGTTCTGTTGTGAAATTAGAAGGGTTGTTGAAAAACTGTCTCATATTCAGTGTGTCTGGATGGGATTATATATGAAATTGTCACAATCAGCAAAGTACCAATGAGTTAAGATCAGTATTAGTCATTATTTTACATGCATTTGCTCCTATATAAAGGTCACCAGAAATGTTTCTAATTAAATTTAAAGTTGAGAGCATGTCAGCGTTTCTTCTCATCGAGGTGTTTTCCAGTTAAACGCCTGTCTACGTGAGTTATGAGAAGCTGTTTGATGCTATCATTTATTTCCTGTTTGCTTATCTGTATTAAACAGTTTCCAAGCACAGGCGAGGTGTAAAAGACACACCTATTACCCTGTTACACAAGTGTGTTTGTTTTCAGAAGGCAGTAGGCGTATTGTTTCCTTTTAAAAGGCAGTAAATGTGAATCCTAAAACGCAGCTATGTACTAAAATCACAGTTTCAAAGTGTTTTTGATATAGAATACATGTTTTTGTTTTGGTTTCAGGACAAGAGGAAGAATGAAAAATCCCAGAAAATCTTTATTCCTAAAAAGCTAATTTCATTTTGCGCTTCCTTAGTGTCATTAAAAAGTAACATGACTGGAAAACCCTGAATCTTTCTTTTATTTTTTCTCTCCCCTCAAAGTACTACATCCCTAAAAATTAAGTGAAACTAAGTGTGACGATAGATTCTGCAGTATTTCAACCCTGGCACCACGAATCCCCTGCAGCCCGTTATGAAATCACATCTTCCTTACCCGCTGTCTTCTTTCTTGCCTATTGTTTCCAAACTGTCCTGCAACCAGAGCACCAAGAGCCGGGACCGCAAGTCACCCAGTAAGGAGAAGAAAGACATCCTGTCCTTTGACCAGATCAAGGAGCAGAGGGAGCGCGAGAGGCAGAGGCAACGGGAGAGAGAGATCAGGGAGGTGGAGAGACGCAGGTACACTGGGTAAGAGTGGCTGAGACTGAAGAAAAAAGCCCCTCTGATGTAATTTAAACTGTGTAAAAAGAAATTTCTCATTGTGATTATTAAATCAGAAAGACCCAAGAAAGTCACCAGCCACACTGTAATTACCTCATGTGATCAAATCCTCTGATATGGCCCATACTGAGTAAACTACTGTTTCAAACACAAGTCCAGCACTTTTTAACTTTGTTAGGAAAAGCGACATAAAAGTAGTTACAGGTGTACGCCACTGATGATACTGATTTGTGTATAATTCTTCCCTAGTGACCGGGACCGCGACCGTGAGCGTGACGGCCGCTCAGAGCGCGAGCGCGAACGCATCCGTCTGTTCAGGGAGAAGGAGGAGCAGAAGCGCTTGATCCGGAAGAGGAACTGGCTGGAGGTACGATAATCTCTGACAATATGTTTTCCAAAATGAGAGGCAACTTCTGAGGAAAAAATCAACGTGTACTCTGCTAACTTATGTTGAGGACACATTGATAGTCAAAGCGAACATATAAATAACTCCCGGCTTCACCCCCCCCCCAGGTTGAGAAGCAGCGCCTCGACGCAGACCGCATGGAGCGTCAGTTCCTGGAGCGCGAGCGGCTGCGGGTGGAGTACGAGCGGCGGCGCGAGCAGGAGAGGATCATGCGGGAGCGTGAAGAGCTGCGGCGGCAGCAGGAGCAGCTGCGCTTCGAACAAGAGCGCCGATCCATCAAGAGGCCTTACGACATGGACGGCAGGTAAATAAAAACAAGGGCTGGTGTTCGGTTTAGTGGGTTGCCTGTTTAGAAGTGGATCGGAAGAGACTGTAATGCAGCTTTGGAAAATAAAAATTGTGTGTTTATGTCAACATGATTAGATAAATAGTTCATCCCTACTGCTGGCTTTCCAGATGGCGAGGAAAATTGACCACATCATCATAATCCACATTTATATTGTTGTGCGTAGTTTTGGATTTAGAATAAACTTAAATTTCCAGAGCAAAACAATGATAGCCTCTGCACCCAAATAAGAAGAAACTATGTTCTGTGTGTTTGTTCCAATTTGATACATCACTGCTCAATGTGTGAAATTATTTCTGGATGTTGTCATTTAGGAAAGATGACTGGCCTGATAAGCGCATGGCCATGGACGACCGCTACGGCCGCTCCGACTTCGGCCGGCAAGACCGCTACC
>OMLF01013397.1:0-16253 GCA_900302615.1 Holocentrus rufus | reverse complement strand
AATGTTAAAACAGCTTGCCATTCCCGTCTCACCTGGTAGACATGCATGTTCAGTGCTAACAACGCGCCTCAGGTTACATTGTGCCCCAAGTTATTCTAATTGGAAAATGGTGACTAATTTCATTTGCGTTAAGCACACATTGTGGTGTTAATAAATCAGCCGTTAAACTGGGAGAAAGCTGTGCTCATTAAGACTTCGCACACAGTACAGTAGCAATTAGCACACTACTTAGTGAACGCGGCTCGTGGTGTCTTGGTCAAAAGCACTTAAGGAGGGCGACTGCCTGCTGACATCGGGGCTTGAAGCTGCCCGGAGTGAAACAGCCCTGTGCGCTGGTGCAGTTTGAATTCAAGAGTGATGTATTAACCCGATGTGGGACTGCTTCTATCATCAGGAGTAGCTGTTCATCCCATGTATGTGGGATGTGTGATCTCACCTACGGGATTTTTGTCATTTGACGGGGAATCCCACTCCCATGGAGACCTCATTAATAGCGCCCGCGCATGCTTTCAAACCCTGTGTGATGTTCCTCCTCTCAGGTCCAGTGGAGCATGTCCAGCTCCTTGCCCCCTTCGTGGCCATAAGGAACAAGGAGGTGAACATCACAGCAGTGGTCTGGCCCAGCCACTCGCGCACTGTCACCTACTTCTGGTGGTTGGGCAACAATACTGAGGTAATTTTGTCTGGACTGAGGTAATTTTGTCTGGACATGTTTATTGGACACTGGGTATTATTGGAAATTAATGGACATTTTTGTTGTTACATTGGCTTTTATGCATCGTTGTTGTAAAACACTTTGTTGTATCATTTTAAAAAGTGCTACATAAATAAAAAAAAATATATATAGATAGATAGATAGATAGATAGATAGTTTTTATTCTTAGTACCATTATTATTTATGTTGTTGCGGTCAGTTGTGGAGTGTGTACTCTCAAATAATCAAAATCCTTTCCATACAAAGTTTCATGGCCCTTGATGCAGATAATTCCCCCCACTGAAAGTTCAGTGGGTGTGTAATAATTGATCTTGTACCTGCTGTGCTTGCAGCCGGTGATCACATTGGACGGGAGCATCTCTTACACCTTCCCCAACGAGGGGATGTACACCATCACAGTCCAAGTGTCCTCTGCCAACACCATACTGCAGGACACCAAGACCATCGCAGTCCAAGGTCAGACCTGGTTCTTTCCTTTTGCTCTGGTGCTCTGTAAAACCTGCTAATGGTGAAAAAGGTTAAGTATTACTCAAGTAGGGCTGCTGCACCACTATTGTAATACCCCATTGTAACTTGTCATAATGTTATACTCAGCTTATTGTAAGGGCTTGACATTTTTAGTGCTAGAAGCGTTCTGCTCAGAGTTTTTAAAGCAAAAAAGATCTATTTTTAATTGAAATACAGCTAAATACTTTTTCTTCAGCTCCCCATGCAGGCCCACTGGTCTTCAGGTCATATTTTTTCTGAAGTAATGGTGCTTCTACTTGAGTAAAATACCCCATTACTCTTCCTACCTCTGAACAGAATGCGTCTTCTCATGAAATAAATTAATACGGCAGTAATTGTAAAAATGCGATGATTTATTACCAGTGGATGTGTTGCTGTATAGCAGTGACATTTTCTAATTATCTGGAAGTGCGTCTGGTACATTTAGCCAAAGGGAAGTGTAGCGGGATATGTGAAAGCCTCTTCTTTTCATCAAGAGTGTTAACTACCTGCAACTCAACTTGAGCGAAATGACAGTTGGCGAAGCTCCCTGAGAATAATGCCCCCGGATGCGGCTGAATTAATGGGTGATTCTCCCCCGACTCTCCTCGACAGAATTCTTCAAATCGCTACTTTTATCTTTCTCCCCTAATCTGGACGAGTTCAACCCCGACATACCCGAGTGGAGGCAGGATGTGGGGAGAGTAATTAAGAAGGCTCTGCTCCAAGTGAGTGATTTTCATTTCCTCTGTCCTTCCCCTCCTTCTCTCCCTCTTTTCACCCTCTCTCTCTCTCTCTGCATCTCTTTATCTCCGTCTCTCCTTGTCTCCTGACTATCCCTCAAATATTTTCTTCCTCCCCTCCTTTACCCTGGCTGCCCCGAGCCGCTCGGCTCTTTGGTGCGGCGAGCGAAACGCCCTCGGGCCACCGCTGTGATTCATTATCACACAGGTGCGAACAGGCCGCTGCTTCCTCTCTCCCGCGATGGCTTGATGAGCGCTGATTCCTTATTTTCAGAAGTCACCGGGAAGATGCTCTCGGAATTTCTAAATGAGCGTGGGGGGTGGGGGACAGTGTGTGGTGGTGGAATCTGTCAATGTGTGCTTCTGTGTGTGTGTGTGTGTTTGTGTGTGTGTGTGTGTAAGCATACTTGAATGTAGGAGGGGTGCAAGTGCTCTTGATGCGTGTGGGAAGCTCACACATCATTGTTAAGTGCTACTCATCTCCCCATTCACGGCTCATGAATAGCACGCTGCATTTGGTGGTGCTGCGCTCTCGGCCATCTCGCCGATATATTGAACAGCAAAGCAGAGGGCGGACGCTTTTTGGAGGTTTATTTACATGGGCAAAGGTTATTATATGAAAAAAAAACCTGATTCATGTTCACGCTTTCAAGCCAATTGATTTTTATCATCAAGTCGTTCAGCGACGCTCTCCCGTCACGTGAAATTGTCAGCATTAATAGGCCCAAGAGAGGAGGATGCCGAAAGTTCTGTTGAAAACTCGCAGCAAGGATGTGAAGATTTTTGGATAAAGTTAAATTTTCAACTCTGAATTCCCTCACTAAATTAGAAACAGACTTGATTTGATGATACAGGATCGCTCTGAGGACCACAGCGCTATCACAACCGCACCGTAAAATTTAATTTAATGAAATAGTATAAAATCAAACAAAACATTCCTGACTGGTTTGCCATTGTACTTTGTTTTGATGATATTTAAGTTCAAGCTAAAAATAAATGGATTTGATTAGGCTCAAGTGGGTTATTAATTTTATTTTAACTTTTTATTTTAATTTTATTTTTTGACTGTATCAACATTACCATTCCCTGTTGTAGCACTTTCTGATAACTGCTAGCTAGCTTTGTTTTGATTCATTGGACTAAGGGTGTAAATTTCACTGTGAAATAATTAGACTGTTTCTGTATTCTGAAGAAATCAAACAGACGTTTTATCATCAAATATATTAAACTTGTTCATGTTCTGTACCCCCAAACTGACCCCGATATAAAGCGATGGTTTGAAAAGATAACGTAAAAATAACCACTCATACCTTCTTTTTTTTCCCATCAGGAGAGCATTCAGGATTTGTGGACCATTCTAAGCTGTGCACATTTGGTGATCCACATCTAATAATTTAATGACAGAGATTATCATTTTGTGTCACCAGTCAATGCCTCACTTCCTCAAAAGTGTATTTGATACAAGCATATTTATTTGAAGCAAATGATGCCTCAAAGCAAAGGCTTTGCTAGGTTTAAGTGAACTGGTGTTTCTGCTTCTATGTATATGTATAATACTTTCGTCTGACGTACGGGAACACAGTGACTACGCAGGTTATATAAACACTTAGATTTATTTATGTTATTTTAATTGGGTTCATGATTCAGGTCATTTCTATGACATATAAAGACTGTAATGCAGTTTTAAATCATTACAGGGTTCTTTGTTGTATATTATATATAGGCACATAGTTTGGAGTTGAGAATATAACCCAGTAAGTTGAGGTGTGATGTGTGAGGAAATAAGTTTAGTTTGAAAAAGGTGACAAGTTATCTTAGGAAATGATTGATAGCACCATATTAAAACAGATCGTGATAGCTCTTAAAGGACGTAAGGTGAGTTACTGTGGGTCCAAGCTGACAGAATCATAGCAGAAGCTTTATTTTTAGGCACCATACAGTAAATGGTATGGGAACATTATGATGTTGTGGTTGTTTAATTGTGACAGCGATAAAATGTGAGTAGCTGCTAGTGAGGGAAGTGATTGATATATTTAATCCATATTTGCAGAGTGAAAGATTGCCTGAAAACAGGAGCATTGACAGACCAGTTTCCCCCCTGCACTTACAGTATCAAACACTTCATCAAATTATTCCAGTAATCAGAGTTGCACAGTTGTGTGGATGTGAGTGCAGCTTAGTACCTGAAAAAAAACTTTCAAATGCAAAGTAAACAGGACAAATGCAAATAGGCGTATTTTAGCTTTATTTGTGAGCAGCTACATCACAAATTAAAAGTCAGGTTTTGAAGCTGTAATGCCAAGTCACTGTTACATAAGTCCAACAACTAAAGGTAAAACACAAAGATTTTTTAGTCATTTTGTCTCTATTCAGTGCAGGGTTGCAGTCGTGTTTCAGCATCTACCTTGAATGAAAATGCGAAAATGGAATGTTCGCTGACACTTCCAACACAAGCTTATTTCATTATTTTTGAGGACAGTGGTTGATGTCACTCCTGTTTGTTTTCATCTTTTCAGATCATCCTTTTACATATTATTTTGAGGTCTGCCTTTTCACCATCCACATGAATTCATCCCGGCGAGGCTTGCGGTTGACACAAAGTTCATTCCCACAGAGAAATTGCTGTACAAGTGGTGACATGAGGGGTTATTTTTTTCTGTATTTTGCTACGCTTGACAATCAACTCTCCCTCAAAACGGAGGCTAGTCTATAACTGATGGCTTTTCAACGTGGTAAACAACTCCCCATCAATAAAATAGGAGATGAGAGGGCAGCGGCTTGCAATTAAAGTCAAGGTCCATTTAACTGAGCTGTCTCGCCAAGTCGTCCTGTTGCTGAATCTTTTGAAGTCATGACTTTGCACTCTTCACCTAGGCTCATTTCGGTTCCTTTACCAGTCCTGAATGCAGGCTCGCTAATGGAGGTTATTTCATCCCATTCTGTCTCTCTTCAGACGCCTCCCTCATACATTTCAGCAGCGTTTCTCAGCAAACTCATACACTTTAATATGTTTATACTCCCCCATACAGTAGCATCCCTCCCGGGTTAATGCACCCCTCAAGCTATCATGTCCTCCTTGCTTCCCAAACACACAAAAGTGCACTCTCTCATCCAACCTCTCCCATCCAACTCCAGAGATAATGTGATCTGTTCCTCTTATTTCACCATGTTAGAAAATTACGGCATCATTTTCATATGAAATAAATTTCACGTGGAATCGGCAGAAACATGCATCTCGGAGTAAAATTGCGTTTTTGCATGCTGTAAATATGTATGCTTACAAGTGTAATCCCTTTCAATGTGTCTGATTATTCCAGTTTGCATGCAAATGGTTCAGTTTCTTTGGGCGAATCCCTCCACAGCTTATCGTCTTCAAATAGTAAACTCATAAAACGCTGCACTCTGAAATCTATGTATGAAGCCAAATTGAGCCCAGCCTCCCCACAGCAGGCATCCTCATCCTCAGCGCGTGACTCACCTCTCCTCCTGCCTGCAACCTCAATCTGACTTTTAATCCTGTAATGAGTTTGCAGGGCATCAAAAGGGAGCAATCGAGCAGCCAGACAGCTTTTTAAACTAATGACTGATCGCAATGAGAACAAACATGGTCTGAGTGTATTGATTTTTTTCCTTTTTCCTTTCTTTTTCATTCTTTTTTTTTTTTAAGGGGCTATTGCCGCTCCTGCCCTTCCATCCTATTCACTTTATCTCCCCTTCTGCCACCCCCTTCTCTTATTGCGAGTCGTGCCCTGGCTATCATTTGTCCACTACTTAGCTACTCAAATAGTGATCTCTGTGCTTGATAATTGATGTGCTTTGGCTATGCCCACTCCATTGTCCGCCCAGGCCACAGAGAAAACATAAAAACATCACAGGCTCTTAAATGAAGACTGATGACCGCCTGTGGCCTGCCCGCCTTGCTTGTAAAAAGTGGGTAAGGGCCTTTTGAAATAGAAAAAAATATATATCTGCTATGCAGAAAACAAAGGCAGAAACATTTATTTGGCTGGACTATTTTTAATCAAAAGAAAAATAATACGCTTTTGACAACTTTCGAGGTTCGGATGAAGCTAGAAAATCTGTTAATAGCATTTTTTATCTTTTGTTTGTGAAGGCTTTATTGACTTGGAAATCATTTTAAAGTTTCCATTTCTGTCCTTTTTCATTCAGCTGCTTATTAAATTTGTTGCTGAGGCTTTTTTTAAATGTACTGCCGTGATCTATTTTTACATTAAATGTGTTTAGACTTCACTTTCGCTGGAAGCACGTTCCCGCACTTCTTGAAGGGAGAGGAATTTATATCCGCCACTTGAAGAAGATGATTGTCAACCTCTTAAAGGTTGTTTTTTTGTTTTTGTTTTTTTTTCCTAGCTAATGTGCTAAGCTTCGACAAGCATTACGTCTCAGAGACAGGGCAGCGATCTGATGAATTCATGTTGAATTAATAATCAAGTGCATAATTAAGTGCTCTCTTAAGATTGAAAAGTAATGTTTCACAAGAAATTGTACAGTATATGAAAAAGCTCATCATGGCTCATATTTCCCATACGATGGAGGTCCTTTGTACTATAGCTTTTTCTACAAGCCTGCCAGGTTGTAGGGGATAATTACTACAAGAACCACATAAACCGCTGTAACTACCTGATGAGCAGATCACACACACACACATGTACCCACATGATTATAATTCGTGTAACTTACAGTTCAGTGTGACATCGTAAGCTGATGCACATTTCTGATTACTGCTTCGCCACAGGTGTCCGACTTCCCGGAGGAGCAGCTCCTGGTAGCCGTGTTCCCGGGAGTCCCGACAGCCGCCGAGCTCTTCCTGCTACCTCACAAGAATCACTCAGAGGGGAAGAAAAAGAGCGAGGAGGAGCTGGAGCGGGTACGGACGAGCATGATCGGGTTTTACTGGGCGCAATTAGCTCATCAGAAAAGACAAAGACAACCTGTATTTCCTTCCATGTGCACACAAGAACACCGTGTTTGATCCGTTTTACAGGTATCCGAAATTATCGTGAGTGCGCTGAACCAAAACCTGGTGGAGTTTGAGCTCAAGCCTGGTGTGAGGGTGATCGTGTACATCACACAGTTAACACTGGGTAAGAACCATTTACTTCCACTCTTTTCACCACTGACAAGTTCACAGCTGTAAATATGCAATATATTACTTACATAGACTTGCATTTTAATTAACTTCCCGAGCTGTATATTTCGTATAATTTCGAAGTTATCATGAAATGGAACTGTCATTGTTGTGTTTTGACAACAAAGGCTTATCTTTGGTCCACCAATTAAAATTCATGTCAGTCTGCCGCCGTCGTAGGCGAAGGAACACCGGGGAGCATGGGAGGGGTTTCATTTTAAGTGGAACTCCTTGAGACGAGGGATCTTTTATGCCTGCCATCAAGAGCCGAACATCTGTTCCATTTCTTTTACAGCCATCCAACCACAAAATGAGTGTTACACTGAGTATAATTATGTTGATTATTTAGTCCTTGAGAAAGAACATGGTATGGTTTAAGGGCACACGCAGAATTCAGAATTGCTTGAGAAGTCAACAACGCTGTTCAGTTTTCGAAAACTGTCTCGATAAAAGACGAATGAATTGGGATTGAAGAGTCGGTTAACATTCAAGACCTCCGAAAGCTCCAAAACAAATTGCCATTTTGAGTATTAAATCAATGCAGGACTCATGGAGGCATGCTGATTGCAAATAAGATGGTGTCTCGGCAAAACTATGCTTTTCATTAGCGCGGGCCTCGCCAGTCCTCAAGAACTCCTGTGGCTCCAGCTCTCTGATCCCACTGGTTGACAGATCTTGTAGTGTATTCTGTACTTGGCAGGTTCCATTAACCACACAGTCCCCGGAGGAGTAGAACCGCGAGCCGTCTATAGCTCAAAGCATTAGGTGGAACCGCCAGCCACGTGCCGCTCTGCAGCCGACTCTCGTGACACTGGAGGTGCGGCCGGCCGGATCCCTCTTTATGTTTCACTTCCTGAGGAAAGGTCTGAAAAACCTTCAAGCTGCTTGGGAAAGGTCACCAGCATCGCGGGGCTCCGTCTCTGAACTGAGGGGCTAAGAAATAGCGAGGAAATGGTGGAAAATGCACTGTGATTTCCCTGCAATGATAGACATTAGTCCCCTTGTTTGAGAGTTGGAAATAAACAAAAGTGCGTTTAACCATTTCAAATCCGGCTGAAATGTCTGAATTACTTGCAGCTGTCATCCACTTTGGCGAGCATTAGAAACAGCAATTTCACGCTAGTACAACTTAAGACATTTGCGATATTAAAAACAAAAGCAAGCGCTCGTCATGCACTGTCATGGACTCAGATAGACTCATAATCCAGAGTGGGATTCATTTACTGCTGAATAAACTTGGCCTTTGAATTTATTTTCCGATGCAGAGTTGTCGTTGTGTATCCGCCGTTGGGAAACACAAGACAGAATGCAATTTGTACATCTATAGAAATCACTGAAGTAGAAATGTTTTAACGCCGTGCCCATTGTTTCACTAAACTGCATTAAAACAGTTACACACAGGTTTTTTTTCAGCCTCTCAGTGACAGTACAGTTAGCTCTGCCCTGTCTCTCGCCCCCCCCACAGCGCCCTTGGTCGACTCCAGTCCAAGACACAGCAGTTCGGCCATGCTGATGCTGCTATCCGTGGTGTTCCTAGGCCTAGCTGTGTTTCTCATCTACAAATTCAAGAGGTAGACTGCCTTGTGATTACTTCTGCCCACTGCACATATTATTATTATATTTGTTCATTATTGATGACGCCAGATGAGTGCGATCGGCATCAGTCAATGATGATCTGTTGGCATGCATTTGGAAATCCCATTTTACACGTCCTGCTAGAGGTTGTAGACATATTTCGGCGTGATTGCGATGCATGAGGCACATGCGCCAATCAGCGATGAAATGCTCAGAAAACGACCGTTAAATTGTTTAATATGCAGTTGCTGTGCCTTGGCTGTTACTTGCTGAATAATTTATTCATACTGAAAATGATTCTCTTGAAAAAGTCTGTGGGAAATGGAAAAGTTGCCATTAATTATGGATATGGAATTTTTCCCATTAGTATAAAGAGAATGCATCTTTCAAGAAATCTCACAGTTGACAAAACAAAACAATTAATAACCAAAATGAATGGTAATTTGAAATGAATTGGATAGTAACTAAATAAAGATGTATATTAGGTGTCATAAATATAGATGGGGGAGGATACCCATGTTAATGCATCACGCCTATGAATAAGCTATTGAGGTGTGATTATGGTCAAGATACCTTCAAAGTGAAGTTTCATATTAGTACCCAGTAGCAGAACTATATACTTTAATATTCCAGTTCAATTGTGATACAAATGTTTGTTATTTCAAAGTTAGTTCCTCCAGAATTAATCTCCAAGTGAAAAATTATTTAACATGAAAATAATTGGATCTTTGGTACTAACAGATAATGGGATGTATACTGAAAAATGTTCCCAATGTGTCAGAAACATGTCAGTTTTGCTGTATATATACCTGAAATTGTCTCCTGAAAAGAGTCTGCCCTTTCACCAATCTTTAGAAAAATACCCTGGATCAACATATATGCTGAGGTGAACCAGGAGAAAGAGCAGGAGATGATTGGCTCGGTGGGTCAGGGCGACAGCACGCCAAAAATCACGCTGAGTGAGTTCTCCACATCCAAAGAACTCATGGAGAAGGAGATGGATGCCAGGGTCAAACGTGAGTGAAGGACTTATATACAATTTATGAACGTTTTACTTGAAATGCTTTGCAGAAAACTTTGTGGGATCAGTCAAAGTGCTTACGTGTAAACTTTGCCATTGCACCATTGCGAAGGAATATTTTCTACAAGCATTGCATAGGCACTGAAATGACTTTGTGATAGGGCAATCTTAACAGATTGGACGCATCATTCATGACTCTTATACATATGTCTCCTCCGTGATATATATTCAAAAAAATACATTTGCCGGCCTGAATCAGCAGTCGACTCACATTTTAGCGTTTTTATGTTTACAGAGAGCAGGAGAGCAGAGCGAGGCACAGAGCAGAGGGAAAGTTCTTACAGGATTTGACTAAGACAGAAGAGATTTCAGTGATCCTTGCAGTACTGAGAGCAATGAATTATTAGCAAAACCAACGGATTTCTCCATGTGGCCTTTGGGATTCAACCCTATGTCAGCAAGTGCACAGAGGCCTTAATCTTTCAACTTTTCTGGGCACAAAACTGCTAGAAAACAAAAGTGCAGGTTATTTTGTCTTTATACTCTTCTGGAACTGTACAAAAGTCTATTCTGCAGCATCAACAATAGCGAGGATGTCAAGTTGAGAAGTGAAATCCTTGGACATTCAGTTTTTGATAGCGAGCTGATCCCACCTAAAGTGCTGAACTTCTAAAGAAGACAATAAATACGTCTTACACAGTTGTAGACATGCTCATAGACCAAGGCCATCAATATTCAACTGAATTTCCAACAGAATATCTTTTTTCAGCTCACCATTCTCTTCTGCATATAAACTCCACTCAGTAAACTCTGTCAGCCATTAAATAACTAGCAATTTCATGTGATTGTAGCTCAGGGGGTGTAATGGCTAAGACCGAGATGGAAAATATAGGATGTAACAAATATTTTGTTTTTTGTTTTTTTGTTCTTGTTTTTTTTTTCCTCTCAAACAGAATGGCAGAAGTTCAGAGAGGTGGAAATAATAGAGGCTCGTTAAATTCAGAATTGCACGTTTAAGTACAGTATTTACTTGGTGATAAATAAAACAGAATGTCACTGAATTGAGAATGCCACTGAAGTCACGCTGAAATGAAAGTTGTTTTTTTTTTTTTTTGCCTTTTCAGTTCATTCAAACTGTCATACTATGATTTTCTTTTTTTTTCTTTTGCAAGATAGTCATTGCTTTGGAATTTGGAACCGATTCTCAATTCCCATCCCTAGATAAGAGATGATAAAGGCGACCAATATGTGGACATGAATGTGACTCATGTGACATTGTGAAGAATATTGCAGTATTTACATCCAAACACGACTTGAACAGTATAGTCGTGGTCTCAGTACCAAACCACAGAACATGCCCCAATTCCAAAACAGTCATGCTGCATACTTGTCTTTCACAGTCACTTTTAACATCTTTTCAATGAGGTTGTCCATTCTTCCAAGCCAATCCCAGCAAATCATCCCAGATTAGGGTCACCATCTTCTCTCATCAGTACTACAGGCTAAACGAACACAGGGCAGCAGGAATAACATGTTTCAAACCTGCAAGTCAGTGGTGCTCCCATTTACGTTGAACTATTTTCAGGTATAAATCCATACATAAAGGTAGCATGATGAGAAAAATGATCAAGACGCACGTTTAAAATGTCTCCCTGTCTAATTTTCATGCTGCAGCTTAAGCGCCTTTGATAAGACAGCGTGGAGAAAATCCAGTAATTAACACGAGACGGCGGTGTCAAAGAAATTATTTGCTTCACAGGTATCAAAGTGCCTATGCTGGACTAATATGCTTTCTTCTTGTGTTGTTTTGTGTTTTATTGCTCAGGGGGAGTCGGAAATGCCTGCGAGAGCACAAGGGAGATTCCTAACTGTACTAGTGTTTAAAGCTGGGCAGCGCAACAGTTTGTGTACAGAACAAAGTATTACTGTGTTGGGGGTTCTCTTTTTCTGTTTTGTAATTCTCAAACACAATTGATGTTAATAGTTTTCTAAGGGACCTCATTTATACAGATGTGCATGGATGTCTTATTCGACAACATCCATGCAGCAAATTTAAATCCACTCAATGAGATCATTGTAACTACTGGCAAAACTTATTCAGTTTTGTGGATGTATAAGCTACATAAATACATTCATTTGCAGAGTGAAATATCTTTATTTCTTGAGCTTTTGTCAAAACCTATCAAGAGAGTTATGTAAATTTCCTAAAGAGTTTGCTTTCAAAAATTGTTTCTGCCTATATATAGACTATAATGTCTGAGTCGTCAATCAAACAGGGAATATTATTGAAATGTACAATATTATCATCTCTTCTGTTATCTGTATATATTATATGTATACTTAATTTCTACATGCTCGTAGTCTGAGTACGATGACGAAGACAGAGGATCCGACCATGGTCTGTTTTTGAAAGCGTGTTAAAAAGTCAAACATTACTTAAAGAATCAACTTTGTTTGTTTTGATAAGGTCCTTGACTTGTGCATGTTCTTATTGAGGACACAACTTCTGTGTTGTAGATAAGTGTTGTAAATAGTTATTTTCTAATCATTCATCAAAAGAGCCCTATCAATTTTGCATAGAAGTCCATCTCTCTTCTCATTTTCTTTAATTTGCTGCCGGGCGACACATGTCTTGTACAAAGGGTTTATCTGTTAATGCAGGTATAATTGTATTGGCACATTACAGATTTAATTCCATTCTCCTAGAAATGAAATGGAAAATAGGCTTGAACATGTTTACACATGTTCGATATGTTCATATTTCATTAGCCATATAAATATTTAAACATTTTTACATGCATCGCAGTGTTTAAACTCTCTGTACCAAACATTGTTTGCCATTAGCATCATGAGAGTATTACATTTGTCCTTTGAAACAGCGGCTCTGACACTTCTTACATGACCACAGAACAAAAGCAGCATCAGTTTGACATTGTTTCATTGTGGCTACTGGTGATAAAATGTACAACATCCACAAATTTGGGAGAAAGATGAGGAGCCTCATTCAACAATGAGAAATTCATTGTTTTCAAACATCTGCCCTCACAAACTGATTGCTGGCCTGAATGTAAAGCTCTATAATACATTACCAAAGTTTTTACATGCAGAATACTGGTATTTTAGGCAATGCAGTGTGTGCTTTTTCAGTGTTGATCAATGGACATGAGATCACACCGTTTTCTCCAAATTGAATATCGCTGCTGTCCGGCAAAAACCACTGATCTCCGAAATGTCAACTTTACAGAAACTAAGAAAAAAACGTCTCGTTTTTAGCTTGACGACTGTTAATTTTTCAATGAATAAAATTAGTTTTAGTTTTCACTGGACAGCAACGGTATTTAACATAGAATTGGCTATGCATGTTTTTTGTTTTTTTTTCCCTCCCACCCTCTAATATGGATATATAGCATTTTGGAATGAAAGCCTTCAGTGCAGCTTTGGGTACTTTGTCCTTTGCTCAGGGTTTTTGGGTATCTGCTCCAACATGAAGTGTATTTTATCTCATGGTAATCTGCTCACTCTCCCTCTTCTGCCATTGTCTTCACATCAAGTTCCTACGAGGAGGGAAATTAACTGTTGTCACCTACTTCAGACAAAATATTCTCCAAAAGCATATAAACCATGTAATTGCATTGTGCTTATTTAGAGAGAGTAATTACATACAAATGTAGTGCAACCAAGCTGGCTTCGTTTTCAATCATCCAACCTCACTGCTCTTCTTGCAACCCCAAAGCTTGACGCGCGTTCCCCTCCAATTTAGCTGACATGGGGGAGCACTATCCTCCCAGCATGCAACTCTCCACCGGTGCCACGCTCTACAATCTCACAAAAGCTGTCAGTAGCCGTCCAGCTAGTGGCCTCAAGTCGAGACACAATGGTCTCCCGGTAGCCAGTAATAAGCAGAGATGGGTGGATGTTTAAGCAGGGAATACCCCATGTGGAGCTATTTCACAATGCTGTGCTGAAGTAAGCACGTCTCAGCGTTGGGGACGGGAGCCATGTGGAGAGAATATTGCACAAAGATATAGACAGGCACATCACACAGAATTGGCCTTTACTTTATATACAGGTGACACTGCATTGAACACAGTGTTCTCCTCTGAAGCCAGACCGAGCCTTGTTATAGCAAACAGAAAACACATCGTGCAAAGATTGCTTTACAGCCGTGTTGTCCTCAACAACAAATGTCATACAGTAGCAAAACAATTATTTGCTCTGCTGATTTTTTTATTATTATTTTTTTTTATCCTTATTATTATTATTATTATTGTCGTTTTGTAAGGGGCTTGCTGCTGTGTCATGCCAGCTTTGTTCTGATACTTATTAGCGGAACAGGATTAGGTGGGATGACAGAAAAAGAAACATCAGGAACTCGCTGCCATTTTTACCAACCAGATCCTGAGGCCATTCTCTGCAGCACTGCCACACAAACGCTGTGCTGAAGTCCTGTACAGCTCGTTTGTAGCCATACTGTGCTTTTTTTTTATTTATTTATTTATTTTCCCCCTCTCCTGGGCCCTTTCAAACAGTGAGAAATGTATATGTGGCTGTTTCACTGGTCCAGCATTTGTATCCAGGCCATGCTTTGCAGCAACTGTTGCCATGTAGGCATTGGCACTTTTTTTTTCTTTTTTTTTTCCAAGATAGGGTGAAAAATAGCTACTAAACAATGCTGTGCTTGACATTTGCACAGATTTTACTTGAGAATGCTCACCGTTAAATCCGTGCTGTTTGATAATTTAACATCGTGACTCAAATTAGTTCCTGGTGTTCCTTTCTCCGCTCAATCGAAGCTTTGATCATTGGTAATTGCAATCTTATCTGACATTTTGAATGGCACATTATTCTATAAGATCCAGGTGGAGATCTCTGGGGAAATCAGCACTTGAAAAAATGGAAGAATTCTCGCATTCGTGGTGTTTCAGAGGGCAAACCATCGTAATATTCTTCATTGCACAAAAATCTTCAATGCATGCATCATCAGTAATGTTCTGTTTCATCTTTATTTCAATATTTCTACGGTAAAGAAACTGTCATTTTGAAATTGTTTCAAATAAATGTATTTTTGTACATCAAAACATTTTTCTCCGGGTAATGATATTTCTGTGAACTGGAGGATATACAGAAGAAGATAATGTTCACTGCATATTAGACTGCTGGGCTTCTGACACGTTATATAAAAGGCACACAGAGAGGTAGGGCCAAAAGGGAGGGAGGGGTGCGGATATGTTTTCGTGACTCTACTCCTCCGTCATCTTAGATTGTCTGAATCTGAACTGAATCAAAACGTCTTTTAGTATTTTTACTGTAACCTGTCATGATGTTGGCCTCGTCAGCTTGCATCTGGCAGTCTCTGCTGCTAGAAACTGTGAAACCATTAGATTAGAGTTAATCATTTTGTGGCATTGCTGTCATAAAGAGAGACTGCTGCCCTTACTTGCAAATTAACTGGTGGCCCAAGTACTCTTGTAATGAAAGCCTGGACTCTGTGGGTGTGGGTGTGGGTGTTGGTATGTGTGTTGTGTATTTATTCTTTTTTTTTTCTTCATGTTCATCAAGATATCAGTATTGAATAGGGTTAAGTAAAGTGTTTTTTCACAAGTGTAATAACCACTGGATTGTGATGAGTGCTCCCGAGGACCATTGAAAAATGAAATGTAAAAGGGAACAGTGGAGTTGAGGAGTTATGCAAACATATTCAACTGAAAATTTCAACAGGAGGACATTATTTAGTCAAAATGTGGAGGGAAAAGAGCATGGATTACCGCCCTGAGTGTTGTAAACTAGCAGCAGTGGTAGCAGTTAAAGTTGCTGGAACAAAAAAGAAAAATGAATGTATTGTCTGCAATATATAACAAGTAAGAGGAATATGAAAAACAAAATATGAAAATTCACACAAAATACACAAGAATGTGCTCATTGTATTCTATTGTGTTTTGTATTGAATTTATTTATTAGTACAAATGAGGTAATAAAAACAAAAGTATATAGAAAAACAGCAGGGATTGTGCAGAAGAGGGATGAAACTACAAAGGGCTTACAGTAAAAACCTCCACTCTAGGTTTTACAATTTATCCTAATGCTAAGAATTTCCTCAACATAATGAGATAGAAAAAAAGAAGCCTCATTATAGCACCATAAACAGGCTGACAGAGGGTCAAAATATGTGCAGAAAGTTTATTTTATTGATGTACAGAATCTGTCGAGTTGGGTATGAGCATTTCTGGACAGCCACTAATATTATTATACATTGTGGGTTGATCAGAACAGTTCAATTAGAGTAAAGCAATTGATCAATGCATGATCATTGTAATTTTAATGTAACTCTGCCCATCTGATACCCAGCTAAAGCATGAGCCACGACTCTATGAAAACAGTTTGCAGACACTGCTCACCCCAGGCCCTCCTCCCAACACCAAGGCAGCATCACGATCAGGGCCAAAACCACGTCACCTGGCAAGTCCTCCAACTTTGATGCATCACATTCATTCGGCTTTAGGCTGAACTGACAATGAGATGGAGATTGAGAATGAGAGAGAGAGAGAGATCCTAGGCTGGAAAGTG
>OMLF01013396.1:15010-29654 GCA_900302615.1 Holocentrus rufus | reverse complement strand
AAAAAAATGGACATAGCGTCTGTTTCTACAAATGTAGCCTGGCAAGTGGCCAAAGTCCAGTTAAGATATTAATGGAGATATACGGTTTACATGAACGTGATGCCTCTGTTGCCATGGAGAAATTTGAACTATATTTCACATCTCTTCTCATACAGAGGGGATGGACTCATGATCCCTCTAAAACGTAATAATAAGCAGCGCTGCCAACATGCTTTTATCAGTCTGACAATGAAAACCAGAAGTGAAAGCGAGGCGTTTCCAGGTCACAGTGACCAGAGATCCGAACCAGGTTTCTGAGAATCAGGTTTTTCTAACCCAGTTGCGGTGACCTGAGACGTTAATGGAATGACTGACTGAAAGATTCCAGATGCTTAAATCAGTGAGTGAATTCAAGAGAAGGCGGTTGTTGTTTTTCTTGTTCTTGTGTTGTCGCCTCTTGTTTTCTTCTGTTTGTCCATTTCAGTTTCTTTCTCTCGCTCTCTGTTTCGCACTTTGTTCATGCCATTGTTGGAAAAGTGCTTTTTAAGTGAAGCTTTCTATTTTTTTTTTTTTGTTTGAGCAAATGGCGTTCAGTGTGTGTGAGAAAGAGTCATAATTAAGGGCTCGTGTTGTGCAGCACACAAACATCACGCGGTAAACAGAGCGGCGTCTTCACCGCGGCGATCGAGGGCCACGAGCAGAGACACAAAGGCTGCCAGAGAGAGAGAGAGAGAGAGAGAGAGAGAGAGAGAGAGAGAGAGGTGGCACTGAACGGACCCTCCCACAGATTTATTTGCCAAGCTTACCAGAAGTCCAGCTTTCATGGCGGGGATTACAATTCAGCCCCGTTCCCCCTTTAATCCGGTCATTAGTCAAGGTATGGGAGGACACAGAACATCCTCCACTTACGGGCGTCTGTGCTGCATGTAAATAAGACGACTTGTTGACCAACATTTATGAACAAAGGATCCGTCCTTTTGGTAAACAGCCTTTAAAAAAAAAAAAAATCAGATAAATGGAAGCGGGTAGTAAAGCATCGCGGTGCCTCTGCAGGACGGAGCGCCGACGGTTTCCAAAACGCTCGGTAATAAAAGAGATTCATGAACCGTGTCGATGATATAATTCGTTACCTGTGATTTCCAAACCGTTTGTACAAGGTCAGCACATCCAGCCTCACACACCACACATGGAGAAATATGGCTTCAGCTGAATGGGACTTTCTGGTCTTGGTTTCCTTTTTATTTATTTTTTATGTAGTTACAGTATATTCTTTAATAACATGAAGCACACATGGAAATTATTTGGACTCCATAGCATTTCCCATTTCTTGTTATTGAAGTGATACAAGATCCTTTATAGTATTACAGTATAGTGACACAACAAGGCAGCAAAACAGAAATGTACCTTTATGAAAAAGTTGTGGATTATTACTTTGTGGAAGTATGTTCTTTATTACTTGACCGTACTGACATTCGCAACAATGCCAAAGGAAACTTTCATTTTCGACATGCGATTTATTGAACATGTGCTAACTGACGGGACAGCACTGCTTCAGGGTCTTATTTTTTGATGGGTGGGTTTTAATAACACTTGAAATACCAAGCCATGGTCAACGGCAGACAGATTATTTTTTCGAATTGAAGTATCTCCTTTCGAAACGTCCCCTCCATGACCTTTCCTGGACCCACTTTCTGCACAAACCTGTGTTATAATTAAATTTGTACAGATAACATAATAATTAGATTTGCTCCCTTTCAGCTGACAGTGTGTTGGCCTTTAGTTTTAGCCCAAAATCCCCTGGCCATTCCAGTGTTGAGGTTTCAAATGTCAAGTGGGGATTACCTGTTGTTGTGAATCAGATGAAATTGTTGCCTGGGTGTTATTCACCACACATCTGCTGGGCACCGGATAAAAAACAGCCCTGTGCTGCATCTAAATCTGATAGTAATATTGATTAATTGGCTGTTGCTCGCTGTAATTTCCCCATAATTTCAGGGCGTCACCTGTTCTAACAAAACACGGCGAATAACTCAAATCACAGGTCTGGGTATTGAGATGTCATTACATTGACTGCTCATGATTTTGCAGTTGTTTCCATGCTGCACTCACTCGATTCCTTCCAGTCTCTCTCTCTGTCTGGCTGTCTTTCTTACAGTCTCTTCCCCTCTGTCATGGCTCACAGAGAGATAAGCAGCCTTCCTCGGTGCAGGCGGTGGCATGAGTATGCAGGACCTGTTGTTTATAATGTGAATACGACTCCTGCTGTTATTGATTCTGTCCGGGAGATGAGTCCTCTGGGTTCTGCTGATGTTTATGCAGAAGGATGGTGATGCTTGCTAAGTGGAAAAGAGACAATAAATCAATAGCCAAGGTGAGGGGAGGGGAGCACCAGGCATTCTTTTGAGTTCAGGACTTGTTTTCAAATTTCTGTTTTTCTCCTCTTTTGATGCACTTTAGGGGCCAAGTGAGTGGGCTAGTGAGCACTTTCCTCAGTTCTTCAGTTATGGCACCGCTGAGCAGGGGGTCTTCATTAGTTGTAGTCTGCTGTGTGGTGTTTTAGCAAGGATTAATACAGCTGGAACACAATGTTGGAGCTGAGGTGTTTATTTTGGTGGACTGGACTGGAGTATCCCTGCTGCAGCCTCATTATCAGAAGTAAGAATCAGTCGCCACTGTAGATTCCTGTCTATGAAGAGGATAAGAATTTACTGACTGCTTTTTGTTCTATAGCACCTAACAGTAAAGCTTTACAGTAAAGATGACAATTTGAAAAAAGCATCATTTACCCAAACAAATTCATAGTACAAGATTTGTACTGTTATTTAAAGGCCGTGAGCTCAAAGCAACTGAAGTCTGTAACAAAGGAACAGGCTGGATACTCTGTTTTACATATGGAATAATTGAATGTATAGTGCTTACAACAACAACATTATTATTATTATTATTACCTTAGTTAAAGGATCTCCATTAATTGCTGCCATTGCAAGCAGCGAGCAGCCCTGGGCTTCACATATAATGTCACATTACATAAAAGACAAAAATTATGTTGAACTGAATTAAAACAAAATATAAGAAAACTTACAAGAAATATGGAAAAATATAACAACCTATATGAACAGCTGTCACTGAAACCTTCAGTATGTTACCTCTATAAACACTAAAGGTGTCTCTTATTTTACAAGACGTGAGTGAGTCTGTTGTACAAACTAGCTGCAAAACACAAAGTAGAGTCAGCTGTGTAAAGACCTGGTTGCATTGTTGATTGCAGCTTCCAAGTTATTAGAAGAGTTGGTAAAAACAGAGGCCCAAGACATGTTCCTTGTGGAACACATTAGACTACAGCAGTTCGACTTTCATTAAAACAGTATAGAGAACAGCACAGAGATTTTTTACACAAACTCCCAACTCTTCTAGAAAAGCATCACTGAACTGTCACATGCAGATACAGAGCTATTGCTACAAAGCAAAAAAAATCAGACCAAAAGTGTTTAACCACAGTGAAATGAATGATGGGTCATTTGGTAGCAGCCAGCTGTGCCAAATTTACATTTTGATCTGCTCTAATATGCCATAATGACAGAAATTTGGGAGTTATAACCTCAGGTTTTGCTGTGTTGTTTTCCACTGCAATAAACAGCATGCTGATGTAATCAAAATAATAATAATCATCTTTATTTATAAAGCACTTTTCAAAACCCATGTTACAAAGTGCTTCACAAACAACTGGTAGAATATACCAGCAGAATATATAAGCTTATTACCTTACTTATTTTACCTTTAATTAATCCTTGATGCGCTGTTTTTTTTTCCAGGTAAACAGACTGTCCTGTATTTTCATGGCAGATTTCTGACGAGCATTTTCATTTCTTTCAGAGGCTTTACTGTGGGGGACAAAGGAGGAAGCTGGAACCTGCAGAAACCCATTGGTGCCATCATCAAAATGTCGTGTGATGGGTTGGGAGGGCTGGCAGATCCTGCAGATAGCTAAGAAAGCACAGAAGGACAGAGAAAGGGCAGGAGCGCCGCCGACTCCTCTTGTTGCCATGGCGAGGGAGGTGAAGTGCCGAGGGATGGAGAGACAGCCATTGTGAAAGTGAATAGAGACTGACTTATCATTCAGCGGGCGGCGCCGAAGCCGTGTCCCCACCAGGTAATGAATGCTCTTGGCCTTCCTGCACACCCAGGGAGGGCAATAATCCCCCATCATCTACCCACCTCTGCACAGCGGGGAAGATGCTTCACACTGCTGATTGACTTGTTAGGTCAGCGGCCAGGTGAACCCTGAAAATGCAACATCTCTGCCAGTCTGGTCAGTGGATGTACAGGCTGTCAGGGACGTGTCATTGTAATTCAAACAGGTGCACAGTAATCAACATTCATTGTTTACATCTCAACACTGAACTACTTTGAAGTCCTGCTGCAGCTGGTGGACGGAGACAAGACGGTGGTTTTCAAAGTGGGGACCTATTTGTCACTTCAAGTATGACATGCAAATGATTGAATACTTAATACAAACCTAATTCTTTTTTCATATCAGGGTCCGTAGGGCAAAATTACTTACTCAAGGGGTCCGTGACTTAATGAAAGTCAGCTCTAGGGTCCGGAACGTGAAAAATTTAAAAATTCCTGGTCTACAGCCAACTAAAGAGGACACCTGGAATGGAAATAAGCCACCTTTATTCGATATCGATTTACATTTTATATAAAAATTACTTACATTTAATACATTTCTTCAAAATACAAGCAGCCAAACAACATACAAATCAAATACAAAATTATAAAATTTCTTATATTTATCGTCCTCCTTTTCTGAAGTAACAGATGTGTTTTATAATAATAACCTTTTTCGTAATTGTGGTAAATATTTTCCTTGTCTATATCCTTAAGCCGTCTGTTGACATACGAGACCTAGAAAAATATGATATTCAGTATCTGTCATTTCAGTGTACAGTACAGGATCTGGGATTCGGATCTCAGAACATTCAAGGTGGGCTTCAATCTCTTTCACCAAAGCACAAGTTCATATGAGTTACTACTGCTGTAACAGTGTGAATGCATCCGACAAACTGAAATCCTTGGAAATGGAAAATGGACATAAAGAAACAGGAAAGACAGAACACCTATGGAATTAGATACTATGTGGGAAAAGGATCATGTTGATATAATGATCTTCACCGGAAATCCAGTCAAAGTTAAACTATTGTGTCCTGTGACAAAAAAGGTCCACAGACATCGAGCTTCACTACTCAATTGTGAAGCTCTAATATGATCCATATATCACATGAAACATGTGCAAATGATAACATTGCCTCTATCAGAAAATCAGCTATTCTCTAAGATACTCATTTATCCAGAAAATTGAGCCAAATCTGCAGTGGTCACCTTCATCAAAACAACACAGTGTCCATTCCACTTGAATGAGAGACAGGTACAGATACAGGTACAAATTTGAGCTCTGCATCTTCAGGTTTAAACTGTGCACAAGTGTGGATTCTGTTGTTAATAAAGTTTTTGCAACTCAGCAGCTTTACTTCAATGTCATACGGTATATAGCGCTGTATACCTAATGTTTGACAAACATTAGAAAGCAAACAGAAAACAAAATAAAACTGTTCAGCACACAAACAAGGACATTATGCTGATGCTAAACCAATAAAACCTAACCAAGAGCCTGATAGGAAATAGAAAACTCTTGTTTCCTCCTTCATTTTATACATTTGTACATTGTGGTAAAAAAGGAGTAGAAAGTGTAAAGTCAGGCTATGCGGCGGTTTCATGAATTGTCCCCTCTAGTTTCTTTGGGAGTAGCTCTCTCCTCTCGTCAATATTGATGACTGGCTTCCGACAGTTTTGTCCATCCATATAGATCTTTGCATACACTGGGTTGGAGTAGTTCATGGGCTGCACCGGCAGAGAGGAGAGGAAAGAGAGAAGACTGCTTATTATTTGTCTAAATGACCAGAGAACAGTTTAAGGAAAGCTTGGTGATCATCAGTGCTCAATATTCAGACGCTGCAGACATGAACAGCTGAACAAATCTGAGCTGAAGCAGCGCAGAGGCAGAGAAGAATGAGTCATGCATATTAGGTGAATTTATTACCCAGCAAGCATTTGACAAACGGTGACGTGCAGCAGGTGGCCGGCTTGACATCAAGTCAACATGAACTGGGATGAGCACTAAGCTGCAGAGGTGAGACCAAGTCGTTGTTTTGCAAGTCACAAGAAAGTCACAAGTCGTGACTCTCAAGTCCCCTAAACTTTGAGTTTTGACTCCTTAATGATTTAATGTTTGTGTTTAGCATAACATTTACCCGAGACATCCATCTTTATTCTCAGGTTATGCAATAAGGACAGATAAGGATCATTGCTGTAGTTACTTTTGATGTTATTATTTATTGTGACATTATGCATTTCTTTATAGCCTCAGGCAGGTCAGCTGAGCATCCTGACAGCAAACGTGTGCAGGCTCATAAGGGGTTAATGAGCTGATTTAAGGTCAAACTTTCAGTCAGGGCTGAAAAAACATGTCGTTAATAAGTGATTAACGACATGCATTATGTGTTATGTGGAGCTGGCTCTTGACGGGAACACAAGGTAAGAACACGTTTTTCTTCTCAGCTGCTGTGTGTAATGCTTGGTTATGTGGTCCAGTGCAGTGTGTGTGTGTGTGTGTGTGTGTGTGTGTGTGTGTGTGTGTGTGTGTGTGTGTGGCGGGGTCACAGATTCTTGGTGTGACATTTTGGAATTTGTGTCGCTTGGATCACAGTGAACACATGTCGCGCACTCAGTTGTTTTGTCTCTTTCTGCTGCAGTGACTTCGTTTACTGTGTTTTGTAATATATCTGTGTCCAGCTGCACCTGTGTGTGTGTGTGTGTGTGTGTGTGTACAGCGGGGCCTTGATGGGAAGTTGATTTGTTTACAGTTGATGGTGGGTGTCACTGATGCAGGTCTCTACTTAAACTGAACAGTCCTGGTGCTGGACTGATTTTTGTCTGGTGTTATAAGAAGTCGTAGTGTTCAGTCCACTGGAGGAACACCGGCCTCTCTCTCTCTCTAAAACACACAGCCCTGAGGGTCTGGTGTGTGGACGACCTTTTACCTTATTGTACATATTTGTGGACACAGCGACCCAATGCTGTAACAAAAACAAAAATGTGTACATGGATACTAACACTTTTTACTCTGATTATACTCGTATTTGTTCTATCTATAATTTTGTTGAGGATGTTTTAACAAATGTGACTGAAGTTAAAATGGGCATGAATAGACTTCAAGTCTCTCTGAGTCAAAAGGCTGAAGTCCAAGTCAAGTAACAAGTCAATGATGTTAAAGTCAAAGTCTTTTTTGATTTTGTCTAAAGTCTAAAGTTCTCGAAATTGTGACGAGTCTGACTCGAGTCCAAGTCCTGTGACTTGAGTCCACACCTCTGCTAAATTGAGCACATAATGACATCACACTGTAGAAATTCCTATAAAGAGCTTCAGATGCTGTTTTGAACAGACAGCAGAGATGCATTTATGTTCTGACTTCACAGATCAATGCAGGCAGCTGCTACATACGACGTCTCAAATTCAATTTTAGTACTATATTTGCTATATTTAACAGTTTTCCAACGCTGATGCAGGCCATCGAATCGATATCAAAATGTTTGCCGGGTACCCGCCCAGTTCACACTGCTGCCCTTCATGCCTCATGTAAAAGTATGTATGAATCGTCTTATTTTGACAAAATGTGGTAAAGTTTGTAAAATTCACCTGTCCAGGGATAACCTCCTTGGGCACAGCATGTATGCCCAAGGTGCGAGGGTCACTGGATTTTACGCACCAGCCCTGCAACAAAACAAGCACGCCTCTGTTCATCACACCAGAGTAAATCTGATTACAGCGAAGACCGAAAAAATCATGCGCTGAATAATGAAACTGGTTATCTACATTTACAAACGGGCTTTTTCCATCAATCCTGCTGATGATTGCATGTCTGATCTTTAACGGGAAATGCAGACTGTACTGGAGCATGTTAAAATGGGGAAATGTCAAGGGGGAGATACTTCCATTCGATGAGGAGAAGATAATGGAATACAGGAAACTAGTTAACATTCAAGCCAGCGAGTCCCTTGAAAATACAGCCAGATTGGACTGACAATAGCAGATGTCAAAGTTGGCAGGGCAAGAAGCAATAGCATTAGGCTTGAAGCTCCTAGCGGGTGAGCTAGATAACAACATCAGTGAAGGTGTTATGATTCATTTGATATGCTGAGTGTTAGTGCAGCGCTGAGCTCTATGTGCAGAGTAAATCGTCAGCTATATGACACGTCTCCCTTCCTGCACAGCACCTGTGTATACAGCCCTGTACAGCAGTAGTTTACACATCTGCAAATCTAAATATGATAGAGCCTCGTTTATCCAGCTCTGGATAACTTGGGACGTCTGCCAAGGTATTAGAACTGAAACAATCCACAACAAACCCAAATTATGTTGTTAGTTGATTTTTGGGCAACTGTTGAGATTTCCTGGTTCATGTTCTTGTCCCTTCTTTCATTTAAACACAATTAAGACCAAAATTAGACTGCACTGAATTTCTCAGCACTAACAAGTGTTGGTTTTTCACTGACAATTATGTGGAGTTGACAAGTGTTGATTGGAGAGTTGTTTGTTCATCCTTACAGCTGATAAGGCTCCGGGGCAGCTGGGCAAAACTATCAGAAGCGGTAAATTAATTTTGATGATCATGTACCTTCAGCCTCAAGTGTTTATTTTTACACCTTCAGAGTCAAATTAACACTTGTGATTTTTGCTGTGAATGCATACAGTCTGTTTTAAATATTCTTTGGCTCCTGCAATATATTCTATTTCAGTCAACAACCTTTTAACATAACTAACGTAACTCCTTTTGAACTTTATTAGATTTTTTTAGCCTTGTTGAGCCTTACATTTGTCCTTTAGCTTCTCTAAAAATATCTTTACAGAATTGCCAACGTTCCCTCATTAAAACCAAGAGCTACTTCTACCTGCGAGGTCACAACACTGACAAATAATTGATATGAAACTTAAGATATTAGCTATTTTTTCCACATAATAAGACACAATCTGGAAATAGGAGAAATAATCAGCTTTGATTTAAATCATTAAGTTTCCTTCCTAGACGAGTAAAGCTGTCAACAGAGTATCACTTGTATAAATAAATAAATTCAACAAACCCACCTTATGAGGATCCAAAGTGAAGTTGGGTCGCAGCAGGCTGCCGGCGTCAGCGTGGTTGTCATGGTCCACTTCGTACATGTTGTACGAGGGGTTGCCAATCTCCACGTTTATCCCTCCGTTGGTCATGGGCTGCCTCTGCACACGTTTCCCCCTGAGGTGTGGTGGAGGTGGAGGACAGCCAAGCGTCATTACCACGACACACAACATGCAGCTCGGCCTGCTGCACCGCACCGCATGACGCCAAACAACAAATAACATCACACCACTTAGCAGGGCGGAGTGCTTCATTTGACTGAGCAGTCCATAAAGCTGAATCGTAATCAGAGGCCGACTGCAGGAGGAAATCAGGATGTGTTCAAACTGTCAGCTTTTCCGTTATACAGCAAAGGTATCTATTAAATCTCCACGGCTGTGAAAAGCAGCGTTGGATTTATCAACTTTTGCTGGCTGGCTGGGTGCACGGTTTATTTGAGCTCTTTTTTTTTTTTTTCCCCTTACCTCTGCCTCCGTCTGCAGATGAAAACGCCTGCCACCACCGTCACAATCAAGATGACCAGCAGGACCAGAGGCACAATGATAGCTATGCTCCCTAGGGCACAGACAGAGGAGAGATGGGATAGAGAGATGAGTAAGGATGGAAGAGAGGTGAGATGAGGCCAGATGTTGCTGTATGCAACCACAGCTGATGTGTAGATCTTGCAAGAAACACCATCTTTTTTCTTTCTAATCTCCACGGTAGGTGTATGACTAACTTGGCATGCTTTTCCCCTCAATATTTCACTCCTACAATCCCCATCTGAGAGCTGCCCACTGCACAGGGCCTGGTGATTTACGTGTCCCCTTATTCTTACTGAAGTGGACTTTTGAAAGCAGTATATAAGATTGGTCATCTTTTTGTCATCTAACCCTGATGAAGGTTTTGTGCTGAAGCATTTATTCCTGCCTGCACCAATAAAGACGTTTTCTGAGAACATCCATTGGCCTCCAAGAATAGCCTCATTTGTGCTACCTTGTCCTTTTATTGTGACGATCCTCTACTGTTGGCCTGTGATCAGACACACTGAAGCTTCTTTCTCTAACTACAAGGATGCTGCTGCCCACAGGCTTTCTGAGCCTGACTTGGATTCAATTCAGAAGTGAAGTTTTATGGGTTATTTATTTTAAGGGCTCCCACACAGGTCTGTTAAGTCTAGAGGAATATGGAACATGTAGTTTTCCCCCCATTTCCAGGTCTGTCACAGTGGTAATTGGACTGATGCTGCTGAAAAAAAGTCTGAGACTTTCATGAGAAAAATGAGTAGGAGCCCCGTTACATATGATATTCAATTATCATTATTTTGTTTTCACATTTATTTTGTTCATGACATAACAGAATAATGTTTTGCAGATACATGGAGTTTAGATAGAAGGTTTTTTTTTTTCTTGAATGAGTTTGAAGACTTGGCAGACAACAGCAGCTCCTGTAATTCAAATGAAGTAAACCTTGTGAGTGAAGGCGAAGTGTGTGAAGAGCTGCAATCTGCTCTGATTGGATGGATTTCAGTAATTCTTTAGTGAGGGGAGCCAATCAGGACCAAGTCCAGTTGTGATATGATTAGTTTAGAAACTGTCTGAAAAACAAATTGATTTTTGAAAAAGAAATGATAGATGTTCCCATTCAAACAAAATCAGATTTTCAAAATGCGTACATGAAACATCTTTGACTGGATATAATCTAAAGGAAAATGTGAAATCCTGTAACAGTTAAAACTCTCTGCACTCACCTCCGCTGGTGTTGTCTGATCTGCTGCTCTTTGGGGCGGGTCTCTCACACTGTGTTCCTGCCCAATTGGCTGAACATCTGAAGGAGGTCAACAGAGAGAGCAAATCAACCACTGCGAGCACTTTGCATCCTCCTCCTAGCACAAAAGACTTCTGAGAAAACATCATGAAACACTGAGCTAGAGAGCAGCCACGGCTCAGACAATAAATTATCATTCAGAGGTTTCAGTCTTTCTACAAAGTCCTTTGATCCAACACAAACAACATACCACCTGGAGGGGAAATACACTATACATTTACATGCTGTGTCCAGGAAGAGCGTGTAAACATTAACATGTTTAATATTCAGTGGAGCAAAAACAGAAAAGAGAAAAAAAAGAAAAAAGAAATGAAAACAGCGAGACAAGAAGTCCTCATCTCGTTTGTGTTCGAATGGGGCCTGATGGTTGTGATGTATGACCCTTGTTAGAAGAGGTGATATCCAATTTCACATGATTGACGCAGATGGGTCCGTAAAGCATGAATGATCTGGTGCAACTGGATGATGATAGAATGAAATTACTCTAAATTACATGCACTGTAAGAATCCAAACGTCAAGCTATCATAAATAAGAATGCAGCCCACACATAGGAGAAATGAATCACGCCCTTACAGGACGTAATGTCACAGCAAGAACCATCATGAATTTTAATGGAAGACGGTGGGCAGCGGGGAGTTCAGGCTCCTCCATCAAAACGATAATTTCTTAAGAGATTAACAAATAAATTATCTCCTTAACCTGAACTGGTGCTACTGAAGTTTAGAAACATAAACAGCAGTCATTGACGAGATTTTAAATTATATCAATCACACATCATCGGTCAGTAACTAAGAACCATATTCAACATGTCACCATGCACAGGCTGCAGATGCAGACTGATGCCCACAGCTTCACATACACACACACACACACACATACACACACATTGCAACTTTGTGGTGTCCCCCCGCTTCCTGTGTGCTTGGCGGGAGCTGAATGGGATGAGTGAACAGGTGGTAGTGAGGGGCAGTAAAGGTACAGAGTGGAGTCCTGCAGCAACTGATCATGGAATAATTGCGGATATTGTAATAAGCGGTCAAAATGTAATTACATAGTATTCTAAACGTGAGAAATGTAATAGAGCCTGTTGATGCAATAAATTTCCACATCACATTTTTAAAAGATTAAATAGTGATCATTACTGTATCAGGCATGTAACATTTTTGACTGATAATATAATAAAACTCACTTGTTATCCAACTTATTAATAATCTTTTTAAAGGTGCACTATGCAGACTGAAGTGAGGACCCTTTAGACTCAATTCACAAAAATATAAAATGAGCACATCAGTGAGTAGGTCAGATGATGAGAACCATGTAGACTCAACCATCTCATTTCGTGCTTGTGACACATTTTTTGTCAGTTGAGTTTAGGGTCTTTACTTCAATGCAAGTCTAATCTCTTGAGTTATTTGGTCAATATTACATCATCAGACAAACATGCTGCACCTGCACAGCTGTGATCCCACAGGAGGTCTTTTCTCTGCTCGGACGTGAAACGCGGCTGTAAGCGTGGCTACAAGAGCAAGAGATCAAAGGGCAACACGGTTGGACAACAACACGCAGACTCCAATTAGACTTCGCTAGCTAACCTGAAGTCACAAAGCGGATAACACTGAAAACATAAAGAGATGAGAGGAAGTTGGTGGCTGCTCTGCTTGCTCTAGAAGACGAGGAGGAGCTCACCCTGAAATGGAGGATGTGAGTACGAGACATCCTGCGTGGAAGAACAGAGCGCTGGCAGTTTTAGCATTTCATCCAATAGCTCTGTCTAGATAGTGCCTGTTTCGAGGGCTCTATCCGCCTGACAGTTCAAATGCTCCTTCAGTTTGTGAAACAGAGTACGGTGACATTGACGTAATGCGCAGTCTGGCAGCGGATTAGACGACTTGGAAACCAGCGCGCTGCTGCAAACTGCAACTGTTCAAAGTGCCGATGCATTGTGGGTTGGAGCAGACGCCTACCTGTCACAAACACATCTTTTTTTTTTTACATTTTCAACCCATTTTGACAAGTCATCACATTATCCAGCAGTTATTACATTATCAGTTGCTGCAAGGTGGCGCTGTGACAAGAGGACCGAACACTGGACTGGGGCTGAAATGGAGCCGGATGGAGTGGGGGTGTGGACGAAGGGGACAAGTGGGCTCTGGATGCAGCCGGAGAGTTGAGAGGGACCTACTTGCAGCGTGGTTTGTTAAGGGCTGTTATTGTGCACATCCCCTCATTCTGACAGAAGTAATCGCAGGGGTTGGACAGCTCATCACAACGTTGGTTCTTGAACCCTGACGTGCAGCTGCAAAACATTGTGGTGGGAGTGATAAAAGGGCCCACAGAATGTATATCGTTGAACTGCTGGCTCCTTGATGAATGGAGACTGACACACTGTTTGGTCCCTTTCAACAACTTCAGTAATAAGTTTGAGTAAGCTGAAGTTGGGATTGAATTAAGCAAATTATAGTCCTCCAAAACCCAGACAAGTGTTATGAACACAGAGCATCTCCAGTTACAGAAAACATCTGCAGGAGAAGAATCTATTACAGTAGTTTCACCTCTTAGATGTTTATTCCTTTGATAAATAAGGCATGTGATTCTAATGAGGCAACCGATGCTGGAGATTTATTTTCATTTGATTCCCAAGAGTACAGCATGTCAGATGTTTGTTTTCGCTAAATTCCCAGGAGGTTAACAAATGCTATAGAAGTTATAAAATATGCATACAACATCAAGATGTACATGTTTAAAAAAATATACAAATACACTGTAGAAGGTATAAAGTGCTGCACCTATTCAAAACAGAATATAAAGTATGTTCAAATTGTCAGACTCAGATGTAAAAATCACTTTCTTCATCCTGCTTCATGCACGGGGAGCTCACACTCAACAGTGTGATGTTGAATAACAGTGATGTTGTCTCACAGTCTTGCACCTGAAGTGATATATTGAAAAGTGAAAAAGACTTTCCACCTGCTCATGGAATTGTGATAAAACCATCTGCCACATTAATGAGATCATCTCACAAATCAGATTTTAATATTAAAATCAGAAGTGACCATTTAAACTCTGAACCAGAAACCCCGCCTTCATTTGGCTGGTGAGTGGAATTAACCAATCAGAAGTGGGAAGGGCCGGATCTAAACAGTTTGTGCTGTTGTGAACAATTTTGTGAGTTGATATTTAACTTGGACTTTAGGTAGAAGATTCAGTAGTCAATCAGATGACAGTCAGTGAATGAAATCCACTGCTTTTGGGTGTATGGATAATAATGTTATAATCGAACAGTTTTACAGTGATAGATAGTGGGCGGAGATACTTGGATCTGTTCAAACTGAGGTCTCACTTGCAAACACCTCCTTATAAATGACTTAAATGATGATGTACAAATATTTACACTCCACATATATTGAGGCGATATATTTATACCACAACACAGCGGGATTTCCTTCCTGCTATTTTGAAAGCTTGAAATTTTGGCAGCTGTCATGGTGAAAATGGATTTTCTGGTATTGATCAACAACACTTTCAATCCAGACTGCTGCATTATGTTCATATGAAGAAAATTGCATATTGTACATTTGAAAAAAAATCATCTGATTGTAGAAAAACATGATATACAGGTTTGC